>JAVKSA010000055.1:1110000-1222500 GCA_031876335.1 Hipposideros larvatus
GAGATACGCGTAGCTTTCCCGACATGGTTAGATTTAGGGTTACTCTTAGCGTTAAGTTTAGGGACAGGTTAACGGTTAGTGTTAGAGTTAGGGTCAGGGCTAAGGTTAGGTTTACGGTTCGATTTACATTCAGGGTTATGGTTAAAGACAGGCTAGTGTTCTGGTTAGGATTAAGGTTTCCATTAAAATCAGGGACACAGTTAAGCTTAGTGTAAGGTTTAGGGTTAGTGGTAAAGACACGGTTTGGTTTAGGGTATGGGTTCGGCTGAGATTCAGTGTTAGGGACAGGTTAGGGTAGGATTAGTGTTAGGTGTACAGGCAGTTTTCGGGTTAGAGTTACAAAATTCGTTATGAGTAAGTGTAGAAACAGGGTTAGGGTTAGTGAAGTCGTTAGGGTTAGGGTTAGGGTTAGCTACAGGGTTAGGTTTAGGGAGATGGTTAGGTTTGGGGTTTGTGTGAAGTTTAGAAAAAGGGTTATTTTCAGAGTTCGGTTTAGGAAAAGGGTTACAATAACAGGGTTTGGATTAAGAAGAGTATGCATGGTAGGCACACGGATGGCTTAGGGTTCGCATGAGGGTGAGGAATACAATTGGAGTTTTCATTTGACATAGGGGAGGTCTTAGGGTTAGAGACAAGGTTAAGGTTAGGGACAGCATTAGGGTTAGAGAGAAGATTAAGGTTAGGGACACTGTCAGGGTTAGTGTTAAGTTTAAGTTTAGGGTTACACTTAGGGTTAGGGACAAAATTAGGGTTAGGGTTATGGACAGTGTTAGGTTTAGGGTTAAAGTTAGGGTCAGCGCTCAAGTTAAGGTTAACATTAAGGTTAGGGATAGGTTTAGGGGTAGGGTTAGAAACAAGGTTAGACTTACGGTTAGGATTAGAGGCACGGTTATTTTTAAATTAGGGTTCAAAACAGAGTTAAGGGTAGTGTTAGGGTTAGGAATACTTTTTAGGGTTAGGGTTTGGTTTAGGGTTTGTTTTAGGGTTTGGGGCAGAGTTAGGGTTAGGAACATAGTTAGTGTTCGGTTTAGGGTTAAGCTTAGGGACAGAGTTAGGGTTAGAGTTAGGGTTAAGGACAGGGTTATGATTAGTGTCAGGGTTTGTGTTCAGGACAGTGTCAGGGCAGGCCGTAGGATCAGGGTAGGGTTTGTGTTCAGGTTAGGATATGCTAGGGTTAGGGTTAGGGGCATAGCTAGGGTTGAGGGCAGAGTTAGTGTTACGGTTAGGAACATGGCTAAGGTTAGGGTTCATGTTAGGGACCGTTTCAGGGTTACGTTTAGTGTTAAGGGTTGGGTTAGAATGGAGGACACGGTTAGGGTTAGTGTTAGGGTAACACGTCTCACGTGACATCGGCTGGGGAACTACAGTTAGATGGCGAAGAGTTAAGAAACTCCAGAGCCAAAAATAGAGTTTCTGTGGGCCAGTGTTCTCATCTCTGAGGCCCAAGCCTTAATACTGTGGGCGCATAGCTTTTCTTTACAACTGCCACCAAGAAGTCAATTTGAATATCTATACACAGGGAGTTGATTCTATTTGTCTGGCAGCTGCTTCGCCAAAACTCATTGTGATCAAACACAAGTTTTGCTTTCACATGTACGTATGATCCCCAGGATGGACTCAGCATTCCGAGACCACCGGATAAGGAAGTTGTACTGAGATCATTCCCTCGGGTCTTAGCATTCGAGACACTTCCTTATGACGAGAAAGGCTCAGTGCACAGGAGCATTCGACTCGGCAGCTCCACGGTGACATTAGGGTTAGGTTTATAAACAGGATGAAGTTAGGTTTAGGGTTAGGGTTACCGACAGAGTTTGCTTTAGGGTAAGGGACAGGATTAGAACTAGGATTAGGTTTAGAGACACGGTTAGAATTAGGGTTAGTTTTAGGTTTAGTGTTGAAGGACAGAGTTAGGGTTTGGGTTAGCATTAGGGTTAGGGTTCGTGTTAGGATTAGGGTTAGGGACAGAGTTGGGAAGAGTGTTAGGGCTCCATTTAGAGTTAGGGCTAGGGATACGTTTAGGTTTAGGTTTTGGGTTAGGAAAAGGGTTAGCTACAGGGGCAGGTATAGTTTAGGGACACAGTGAGTGTTAGAGTTAGGATTAGGGTTAGGGTTAAGGTTAGGGTTTGGGTTAGGGTTAGGGTTATGGTTAGGTTTAGGGTTTAGGGTTAGGGTTAGGGTTAGGGTTTAGGGTTTAGGGTTTAGGGTTTAGGATTAGGGTTAGCGTTAGGGTTAGGGTTAGGGTTAGGGTTTAGGGTTTACGGTTTGGGTTAGGGTTAGGGTTAGGTTTAGGGTTAGGGTTATGGTTTAGGGTTAGGGTTAGGGTTAGGGTTAGGGTTAGGGACAGGATTAGGGTTTGGGACATGGTTAGGTTTAGTGTTAGGGTTATAGTTAAGTTTAGGTTTTGTCTGATGCTTAAGATTAGGTTTAGGGACAGGGTTATTGACAGGGTGAGGGTTAGAGTTAAGGGTGGAGAGACGGTAAGGGTCAGAGTTAGGTTTAGCGACAGTGTTAGGGGTAGGGTTAATATTAGAGGCAGAGTTAGGGTTAAGGTTAGCGTTATGGTTAGAAACAGATTAGGTTGAGTGATAGTGTTAGTATTAGTGACAGGCTTACTGTTAGGGTTAGGGTTAGGGTTAGGGTTTCGGGTTTCGGGTTAGGGTTACGGTTAGGGTTAGGGACACGATTCGGGTTTGGGACATGGTTAGGTTTAGTGTTAGGTTTATAGTGAAGTTTAGGTTTTGGCTGATGGTTAAGATTAGGTTTAGTGACAGGGTTAATGACAGGGTGAGGGTTAGAATTAAGGTTAGAGAGATGGTAAGGGTCAGAGTTAGGTTTAGTGACAGTGTTATGGTTAGGGTTAGGGTTAGGTTAGGGTTAGGGTTTAGGGATAGGTTTAGGGTTAGGGTTAGGGTTTAAGGTTAGGTTAGGTTTAGGGTTAGGGTTTAGGATTTAGGGTTAGGGTTACGGTTAGGGTTAGGTTTAGGGTTGGGGACACGATTCGGGTTTGGGACATGGTTAAGTTCAGTGTTAGGGTTGTAGTTAAGTTTAGGTTTTAGCTAATGGATAAGGTTAGGGTTAGGGACAGGATTAGTGACAGGGTGAGGGTTAGAGTTAAGGTTAGAGAGACAGTAAGGGTCAGAGTCAGGTTTAGCGACAGTGTTAGGATTAGGGTTAATATTAGAGGCAGAGTTAGGGTTAAGGTTAACGTTATGGTTAGAAACAGATTAGGTTGTGTGATAGTGTTAGTATTAGTGACAGGCTTACTGTTAGGGTTAAGTTTAGGTTTAGAGACAGTGTTAAGTTTAGCTTTGGAGTTGAGTTTTGTGTTAGGTTTCAGTTTAGGGCTAGGGTTAGTGTTAGAGACAGGGTGGCCTTCGGATTAGGGTAGGGATAGGGTCAGGCACAAGGATAGGGATATGGTTATGGTTAGGGTTGGGATTAGAGACAGGTTTAAGGTTAGGGTCAGGTTTAGAGACCGGTATTGTAAGGGTTAGGGTCAAGGTATACGTATGGTTTAGGTTAAGATTAGGGACAGGTTACAGTTAGGTTTAGGGTTAGGAACAAGATGAGAGCTAGGTTTGAGGTGTATGTTTTTGTCAGGGTTAGGTCTGAAGTAGGATTAGAGTTAGGGTTCGAATTAGAGTTAGGGGAACGTTAAGGATTAAGGATAGGTTTAGGGTTAACGTTAGGGACAGGAATAGGGTCAGTGTTAGGGTTAAGATTAGGGATAGGTACAGAGTTAGGTTTAAGAGTACGAACAGGCTTATTGATCTGATTAGGGTTAGTGTTTATGACACAATTAGGGTCACGGTTAGAGATACGCGTAGCTTTCCCGACATGGTTAGATTTAGGGTTACTCTTAGCGTTAAGTTTAGGGACAGGTTAACGGTTAGTGTTAGAGTTAGGGTCAGGGCTAAGGTTAGGTTTACGGTTCGATTTACATTCAGGGTTATGGTTAAAGACAGGCTAGTGTTCTGGTTAGGATTAAGGTTTCCATTAAAATCAGGGACACAGTTAAGCTTAGTGTAAGGTTTAGGGTTAGTGATAAAGACACGGTTTGGTTTAGGGTATGGGTTCGGCTGAGATTCAGTGTTAGGGACAGGTTAGGGTAGGATTAGTGTTAGGGGTAGAGACAGGTTTCGGGTTAGAGTTACAAAATTGGTTATGAGTAAGTGTAAAAACAGGGTTAGGGGCCGGCCGAGTGGCGCGATGGTTAAGAACTCGCTTGGGACACCAGAGGGCCCCGGTTCGGATCCCACATATGAGGGCCAGTGACACTGCCCTCCACAGCTAAGATGCTGAACAACAGCTCAACCTGGAGCTGGGCTGCCATGAGTCGCCGGCGACGGCGTGGGCTGCAGTCCCTGTGGCAGTGCATTGCCATGGGCTACCGTGTGTGGCCAGCAGCCAGCGTGAGCGGCCAGCAGCCAGCGTGAGCGGCCAGCAGCCGCAGTGAGCGGCCGTCCAGAAGCCGGCGACTGATCTGCCTCGCCAGAGAAGAGCGCAATGATGGTGCCAACTTGGGCCAGTGAAGCAACGTCCTCCACAACTAGATTGAAGAACAAAACGACAGCAACTTGTCTGTTCCCCTTTCCCCAATTCCCCAGCACTGTTCCCATCCCCACAATTCCCCAATAAAAATCTTTAAAAAAAAAAAAAAAAAAAAAAAAAAAAAAAAACAGGGTTAGGGTTAGTGAAGTTGTTAGGGTTAGGGTGAGGGTTAGCTACAGGGTTAAGTTTAGGGAGAAGGTTAGTTTTGGGGTTTGTGTGAAGTTTAGAAAAAGGGTTATTTTCAGAGTTCGGTTTAGGAAAAGGGTTACAATAACAGGGTTTGGATTAAGAAGAGTATGCATGGTAGGCACACGGATGGCTTAGGGTTCGCATGAGGGTGAGGAATACAATTGGAGTTTTCATTTGACATAGGGGAGGTCTTAGGGTTAGAGACAAGGTTAAGGTTAGGGACAGCATTAGGGTTAGAGAGAAGATTAAGGTTAGGGACACTGTCAGGGTTAGTGTTAAGTTTAAGTTTAGGGTTACACTTAGGGTTAGGGACAAAATTAGGGTTAGGGTTATGGACAGTGTTAGGTTTAGGGTTAAAGTTAGGGTCAGCGCTCAAGTTAAGGTTAACATTAAGGTTAGGGATAGGTTTAGGGGTAGGGTTAGAAACAAGGTTAGACTTACGGTTAGGATTAGAGGCACGGTTATTTTTAAATTAGGGTTCAAAACAGAGTTAAGGGTAGTGTTAGGGTTAGGAATACTTTTTAGGGTTAGGGTTTGGTTTAGGGTTTGTTTTAGGGTTTGGGGCAGAGTTAGGGTTAGGAACATAGTTAGTGTTCGGTTTAGGGTTAAGCTTAGGGACAGAGTTAGGGTTAGAGTTAGGGTTAAGGACAGGGTTATGATTAGTGTCAGGGTTTGTGTTCAGGACAGTGTCAGGGCAGGCCGTAGGATCAGGGTAGGGTTTGTGTTCAGGTTAGGATATGCTAGGGTTAGGGTTAGGGGCATAGCTAGGGTTGAGGGCAGAGTTAGTGTTACGGTTAGGAACATGGCTAAGGTTAGGGTTCATGTTAGGGACCGTTTCAGGGTTACGTTTAGTGTTAAGGGTTGGGTTAGAATGGAGGACACGGTTAGGGTTAGTGTTAGGGTAACACGTCTCACGTGACATCGGCTGGGGAACTACAGTTAGATGGCGAAGAGTTAAGAAACTCCAGAGCCAAAAATAGAGTTTCTGTGGGCCAGTGTTCTCATCTCTGAGGCCCAAGCCTTAATACTGTGGGCGCATAGCTTTTCTTTACAACTGCCACCAAGAAGTCAATTTGAATATCTATACACAGGGAGTTGATTCTATTTGTCTGGCAGCTGCTTCGCCAAAACTCATTGTGATCAAACACAAGTTTTGCTTTCACATGTACGTATGATCCCCAGGATGGACTCAGCATTCCGAGACCACCGGATAAGGAAGTTGTACTGAGATCATTCCCTCGGGTCTTAGCATTCGAGACACTTCCTTATGACGAGAAAGGCTCAGTGCACAGGAGCATTCGACTCGGCAGCTCCACGGTGACATTAGGGTTAGGTTTATAAACAGGATGAAGTTAGGTTTAGGGTTAGGGTTACCGACAGAGTTTGCTTTAGGGTAAGGGACAGGATTAGAACTAGGATTAGGTTTAGAGACACGGTTAGAATTAGGGTTAGTTTTAGGTTTAGTGTTGAAGGACAGAGTTAGGGTTTGGGTTAGCATTAGGGTTAGGGTTCGTGTTAGGATTAGGGTTAGGGACAGAGTTGGGAAGAGTGTTAGGGCTCCATTTAGAGTTAGGGCTAGGGATACGTTTAGGTTTAGGTTTTGGGTTAGGAAAAGGGTTAGCTACAGGGGCAGGTATAGTTTAGGGACACAGTGAGTGTTAGAGTTAGGATTAGGGTTAGGGTTAAGGTTAGGGTTTGGGTTAGGGTTAGGGTTATGGTTAGGTTTAGGGTTTAGGGTTAGGGTTAGGGTTAGGGTTTAGGGTTTAGGGTTTAGGGTTTAGGATTAGGGTTAGCGTTAGGGTTAGGGTTAGGGTTAGGGTTTAGGGTTTACGGTTTGGGTTAGGGTTAGGGTTAGGTTTAGGGTTAGGGTTATGGTTTAGGGTTAGGGTTAGGGTTAGGGTTAGGGACAGGATTAGGGTTTGGGACATGGTTAGGTTTAGTGTTAGGGTTATAGTTAAGTTTAGGTTTTGTCTGATGCTTAAGATTAGGTTTAGGCACAGGGTTATTGACAGGGTGAGGGTTAGAGTTAAGGGTGGAGAGACGGTAAGGGTCAGAGTTAGGTTTAGCGACAGTGTTAGGGGTAGGGTTAATATTAGAGGCAGAGTTAGGGTTAAGGTTAGCGTTATGGTTAGAAACAGATTAGGTTGAGTGATAGTGTTAGTATTAGTGACAGGCTTACTGTTAGGGTTAGGGTTAGGGTTAGGGTTTCGGGTTTCGGGTTAGGGTTACGGTTAGGGTTAGGGACACGATTCGGGTTTGGGACATGGTTAGGTTTAGTGTTAGGTTTATAGTGAAGTTTAGGTTTTGGCTGATGGTTAAGATTAGGTTTAGTGACAGGGTTAATGACAGGGTGAGGGTTAGAATTAAGGTTAGAGAGATGGTAAGGGTCAGAGTTAGGTTTAGTGACAGTGTTAGGGTTAGGGTTAGGGTTAGGTTAGGGTTAGGGTTTAGGGATAGGTTTAGGGTTAGGGTTAGGGTTTAAGGTAAGGTTAGGTTTAGGGTTAGGGTTTAGGATTTAGGGTTAGGGTTACGGTTAGGGTTAGGTTTAGGGTTGGGGACACGATTCGGGTTTGGGACATGGTTAAGTTCAGTGTTAGGGTTGTAGTTAAGTTTAGGTTTTAGCTAATGGATAAGGTTAGGGTTAGGGACAGGATTAGTGACAGGGTGAGGGTTAGAGTTAAGGTTAGAGAGACAGTAAGGGTCAGAGTCAGGTTTAGCGACAGTGTTAGGATTAGGGTTAATATTAGAGGCAGAGTTAGGGTTAAGGTTAGCGTTATGGTTAGAAACAGATTAGGTTGTGTGATAGTGTTAGTATTAGTGACAGGCTTACTGTTAGGGTTAAGTTTAGGTTTAGAGACAGTGTTAAGTTTAGCTTTGGAGTTGAGTTTTGTGTTAGGTTTCAGTTTAGGGCTAGGGTTAGTGTTAGAGACAGGGTGGCCTTCGGATTAGGGTAGGGATAGGGTCAGGCACAAGGATAGGGATATGGTTATGGTTAGGGTTGGGATTAGAGACAGGTTTAAGGTTAGGGTCAGGTTTAGAGACCGGTATTGTAAGGGTTAGGGTCAAGGTATACGTATGGTTTAGGTTAAGATTAGGGACAGGTTACAGTTAGGTTTAGGGTTAGGAACAAGATGAGAGCTAGGTTTGAGGTGTATGTTTTTGTCAGGGTTAGGTCTGAAGTAGGATTAGAGTTAGGGTTCGAATTAGAGTTAGGGGAACGTTAAGGATTAAGGATAGGTTTAGGGTTAACGTTAGGGACAGGAATAGGGTCAGTGTTAGGGTTAAGATTAGGGATAGGTACAGAGTTAGGTTTAAGAGTACGAACAGGCTTATTGATCTGATTAGGGTTAGTGTTTATGACACAATTAGGGTCACGGTTAGAGATACGCGTAGCTTTCCCGACATGGTTAGATTTAGGGTTACTCTTAGCGTTAAGTTTAGGGACAGGTTAACGGTTAGTGTTAGAGTTAGGGTCAGGGCTAAGGTTAGGTTTACGGTTCGATTTACATTCAGGGTTATGGTTAAAGACAGGCTAGTGTTCTGGTTAGGATTAAGGTTTCCATTAAAATCAGGGACACAGTTAAGCTTAGTGTAAGGTTTAGGGTTAGTGATAAAGACACGGTTTGGTTTAGGGTATGGGTTCGGCTGAGATTCAGTGTTAGGGACAGGTTAGGGTAGGATTAGTGTTAGGGGTAGAGACAGGTTTCGGGTTAGAGTTACAAAATTGGTTATGAGTAAGTGTAAAAACAGGGTTAGGGTTAGTGAAGTTGTTAGGGTTAGGGTGAGGGTTAGCTACAGGGTTAAGTTTAGGGAGAAGGTTAGTTTTGGGGTTTGTGTGAAGTTTAGAAAAAGGGTTATTTTCAGGTTTCGGTTTAGGAAAAGGGTTACTATAACAGGGTTTGGATTAAGAACCGTATGCATCGTAGGCACACGGATGGCTTAGGGTTCGCATGAGGGTGAGGAATACAATTGGGGTTTTCATTTGACATAGGGGAGGTCTTAGAGTTAGAGACAAGGTTAAGGTTAGGGACAGGATTAGGGTTAGAGACAAGATTAAGGTTAGGGACACTGTCAGGGTTAGTGTTAAGTTTAAGTTTAGGGTTACACTTAGGGTTAGGGACAAAATTAGGGTTAGGGTTATGGACAGTGTTAGGTTTAGGGTTAAAGTTAGGGTCAGCGCTCAAGTTAAGGTTAACATTAAGGTTAGGGTTAGGTTTAGGGGTAGGGTTAGAAACAAGGTTAGAGTTACGGTTAGGATGAGAGGCACGGTTATATTTAAATTAGTGTTCAAAACAGAGTTAAGGGTAGTGTTAGGTTTAGAAATACTTTTTAGGGTTAGGGTTTGGTTTAGGGTTTGTTTTAGGGTTCGGGACAGAGTTAGGGTTAGGAACATAGTTAGTGTTAGGTTTAGGGTTAAGCTTTGGGACAGAGTTATGGTTACATTTAGGGTTAAGGACAGGGTTATGATTAGGGTCAGGGTTAGTGTTCAGGACAGTGTCAGGGCAGGACAAGTTTTGCTGTAGGATTACGGTAGGGTTTGGGTTCAGGTTAGGATATTTTAGGGTTAGGGTTAGGGGCATATCTAGGGTTGAGGACAGAGTCAGTGTTACGGTTAGGAACATGGCTAAGGTTAGGGTTCATGTAAGGGACAGTTTCAGGGTTACGTTTAGTGTTAAGGGTTGGGTTAGAATGGAGGACACGTTTAATGTTAGTGTTAGGGTATCATGCGTCATGTGACATCGGCTGGGGAACTTCAGTTACATGGCGAAGAGTTAAGAAACACCAGAGCCAAAAATAGAGTTTATGTGGTCCAGTGTTCTCATCTCTGAGGCCCAAGCCTTAATACTGTGGGTGCCTAGCTTTTCTTTACAACTGCCACAAAGAAGCCAATTTGAATATCTATAACTAGGGAGTTGATTCTATTTGTCTGGCAGCTGCTTCGCCAAAACTCATTGTGATCAAACACAAGTTTTGCTTTCACATGTACATATGATCCCCCGGATGGACTCAGCATTCCGAGACCACCGGATAAGGAAGTTGTACTGAGATCATTCCCTCGGGTCTTAGCATTCGGAGACACTTCCTTATGACGTGAAAGGCTCAGTGCACAGGAGCATTCGAATCGGCAGCTCCACGTTGACATTAGGGTTAGGTTTATAAACAGGATGAAGTTAGGTTTAGGGTTAGGGTTACCGACAGAGTTTGCTTTAGGGTAAGGGACAGGATTAGAACTAGGATTAGGTTTAGAGACACGGTTAGAATTAGGGTTAGTTTTAGGTTTAGTGTTGAAGGACAGAGTTAGGGTTTGGGTTAGCATTAGGGTTAGGGTTCGTGTTAGGATTAGGGTTAGGGACAGAGTTGGGAAGAGTGTTAGGGCTCCATTTAGAGTTAGGGCTAGGGATACGTTTAGGTTTAGGTTTTGGGTTAGGAAAAGGTTTAGCTACAGGGGCAGGGATAGTTTAGGGACACAGTGAGTGTTAGAGTTAGGATTAGGGTTAGGGTTAAGGTTAGGGTTTGGGTTAGGGTTAGGGTTATGGTTAGGGTTAGGGTTTAGGATTAGGGTTAGGGTCAGGGTTAGGGTTTAGGGTTTACGGTTTGGGTTAGGGTTAGGGTTAGGGTTAGGTTTATGTTTAGGGTTAGGGTTAGGGTTAGGGTTAGGGTTAGGGTTAGGTTTTAGGGATAGGGTTAGGGTTAGGTTTAGGGTTTAGGTTTAGGGTTAGGGTTAAGGTTAGAGTTTAGGGTTTAGGGTTTGGGTTAGGGTTAGGGTTAGCGTTAGGTTTAGGGTTAGGGACAGGATTAGGGTTTGGGACATGGTCAGGTTTAGTGTTAGGGTTATAGTTAAGTTTAGGTTTTGTCTGATGCTTAAGTTTAGGTTTAGGGACAGGGTTAGTGACAGGGTGAGGGTTAGAGTTAAGGTTGGGGAGACGGTAAGGGTCAAGTTAGGTTTAGCGACAGTGTTAGGGTTAGGGTTAATATTAGAGGCAGAGTTAGGGTTAAGGTTAGCGTTAGGGTTAGGGTTCGTGTTAGGATTAGTGTTAGGTACATAGTTGGGAAGAGTGTTAGGGCTCCATTTATAGTTAGTTCTAGGGATACGTTTAGATTTAGGTTTCGGGTTAGGAAAAGGGTTAGCTACAGGGGCAGGAATAGGGTAGGGACACAGTGAGTGTTAGAGTTAGGATTAGGGTTAGGGTTAGGGTTAGGGTTTGGGTTAGGATTAGGGTTAGGGTTTAGGGTCACAGTTAGGGTTAGGATTAAGGTTTAGGGTTTAGGGTTTAGTGTTTAAGGTTAGGGTTAGCCTTAGGGTTGGGTTAGGTTTAGGGTTAGGGTTTAGGGTTAGGGTTATGGTTAGGGTTAGGGACAGGATTAGGGTTTGGGACATGGTTAGGTTTAGTGTTAGGGTTATAGTTAAGTTTAGGTTTTGTCTGATGCTTAAGTTTAGGTTTAGGGACAGGGTTACTTACAGGGTTTGGGTTAGAGTTAAGGGTGGAGAGACGGTAAGGGTCAGAGTTAGGTTTAGCGACAGTGTTAGGGTTAGGGTTAATATTAGAGTCAGAGTTAAGGTTAAGGTTAGCGTTATGGTTAGAAGCAGATTAGGTTGAGTGATAGTGTTAGTATTAGTGACAGGCTTAGTGTTAGTGTTAGCGTTAGGGTTTGGGACAGTGTTAGGGTTAGGTTTGGAGTTGAGTTTAGTGTTAGGTTTCAGTTTAGGGCTATGGTAAGTGTTAGAGACAGGGTGGCCTTCGGATTAGGGTAGGGATAGTGTCAGGCACAGGGATAGGGATATGGTTATGCTTAGGGTTGGGATTAGAAACAGGTTAAAAGTTAAGGTCAGGGTTAGGGACAGGTATGGTTAGGCTTAGGGTTAAGGGTTAGAGTCAGAGTTAAGGTTAAGGTTAGCGTTATGGTTAGAAGCAGATTAGGTTTAGTGATAGTGTTAGTATTAGTGACAGGCTTAGTGTTAGTGTTAGCGTTAGGGTTTGGAACAGTGTTAGGGTTAGGTTTGGAGTTGAGTTTAGTGTTAGGTTTCAGTTTAGGGCTATGGTAAGTGTTAGAGACAGGGTGGCCTTCGGATTACGGTAGGGATAGGGACAGGCACAGGGATAGGGATATGGTTATGCTTAGGGTTGGGATTAGAAACAGGTTTAAAGTTAGGGTCAGGGTTAGAGACAGGTATGGTTAGGGTTAGGGTCAAGGTATAGGTAAGATTTAGGTTAAGATTAGGGACAGATTACAGTTAGGTTTAGGGTTAGGAACAAGATTCGGGCTAGGGTTGAGGTGTATGTTAGTGTCAGGGTTAGGTCTGAAGTAGGATTAGAGTTAGGGTTAGAATTAGAGTTAGGGGAACGGTTAGGATTAAGGATAGGTTTAGGGTTAACGTTACGCACAGGAATAGGGTTAGTGTTAGGGTTATGATTAGGGATAGGTACAGAGTTAGGTTGAAGAGTACGAACAGGCTTATGGATTATTAGGGTTAGGGTTTATGACACAATTAGGGTCACGGTTAGAGTTACACTTAGCTTTACCGACATGGTTAGCTTTAGGGTTACTCTTAGCGTTAAGTTTAGGGACAGGTTAAGGGTTAGTGTTAGAGTTAGGGTCAGGGCTAGGTTTAGGTTTCTGGTTCGATTTACATTTAGGGTTATGGTTAAAGACAAGCTAGTGTTCTGGTTAAGATTAGGGTTTCCGTTAAAATTAGGGACACAGTTAAGTTTACTGTAAGGTTTAGGGTTAGTGATAAAGACACGGTTTGGTTTAGGGTATGGGTTTGGGGGAGATTCAGTGTTAGGGACAGGTTAGGGTAGGATTAGTGTTAGGGGTACAGGCAGTTTTCGGGTTAGAGTTACAAAATTCGTTATGAGTAAGTGTAAAAACAGGGGTAGGGTTAGTGAAGTCGTTAGGGTTAGGGTTAGGGTTAGCTACAGGGTTAGGTTTAGGGAGATGGTTAGGTTTGGGGTTTGTGTGAAGTTTAGAAAAAGGGTTATTTTCAGAGTTCGTTTTAGGAAAAGGCTTACAATAACAGGGTTTGGATTAAGAAGAGTATGCATGGTAGGCACACGGATGGCTTAGGGTTCGCATGAGGGTGAGGAATACATTTGGGGTTTTCATTTGACATAGGGGAGGTCTTAGGGTTAGAGACAAGGTTAAGGTTAGGGACAGCATTAGGGTTAGAGACAAGATTAAGGTTAGGGACACTGTCAGGGTTAGTGTTAAGTTTAAGTTTAGGGTTACATTTAGGGTTAGGGACAAAATTAGGGTTAGGGTTATGGACAGTGTTAGGTTTAGGGTTAAAGTTAGGGTCAGCGCTCAAGTTAAGGTTAACATTAAGGTTAGGGATAGGTTTAGGGGTAGGGTTAGAAACAAGGTTAGACTTACGGTTAGGATTAGAGGCACGGTTATTTTTATATTAGGGTTCAAAACAGAGTTAAGGGTAGTGTTAGGGTTAGGAATACTTTTTAGGGTTAGGGTTTGGTTTAGGGTTTGTTTTAGGGTTAGGGTTAGGGTTAGGGTTAGGGTTAGGGTTAGAGTTAGGGTTAGGGTTAGGGTTAGGGTTAGGGTTAGGTTTTAGGGATAGGTTTAGGGTTAGGGTTACGGTTTAGGTTTAGGGTTAGGGTTAAGGTTAGGGTTTAGGGTTAGGGTTAGGGTTAGAGTTAGGGTTTAGGCTTTAGGGTTAGGGTTAGTGCTAGGGTTTAGTGTTTAGGGTTAGGGTTAGGGTTAGGGTTAGGGTTAGGGTTTGGGTTTAGGGTGTAGGTTTAGGGTTAGGGTTAGTGTTAGGATTTCGGGTTTAGTGTTAGGGTTAAGGTTAGGGTTAGGGTTAGGTACACGTTTCGGGTTTGAGACATGGTTAGGTTTAGTGTTAGGGTTATAGTTAAGTTTAGGTTTTGGGTGATGGTTAAGGTTAGGTTTAGGGACAGGGTTAGTTACAGGGTGAGGGTTACAGTTAAACATAGAGAGACGGTAAGGGTCAGAGTTAGGTTTAGCGACTGTGTTAGGGTTAGGGTTAGGGTTAGGTTAGGGTTAGGGTTAGAGTTAGGGTTTAGGGTTAGGGTTAGGGTTAGGGTTTAGGATTTAGGTTTATGGTTATGGTTAGGGTTAGGGTTAAGGTTAGGGGCAGGATTAGGGTTTGGGAAATGGTTAGGTTTAGTGTAGGGTTATAGTTAAATTTTGGTTTTGGCTGATGCTTAAGGTTAGTTTTAGGGACAGGTTTAGTGACAGGGTGAGGGTTAGAGTTAACTTTAGAGAGACGGTAAGGGTCAGAGTTAGGTTCAGCGACAGTGTTAGTGTTAGGGATCAGGTTAGGTTAGGGTTTAGGGTTAGGGTTAGGGTTAGGGTTAGGAATAGGGGAGGGTTAGTGTTTACATTTTAGGGTTAGGGTTTAGGGATAGGGTTAGGTTTAGGGTTAGGGTTAGGTTTAGAGTTAGGATTTAGGCTTTAGGGTTATGGTTAGAGTTAGAGTTAGGGCTTATGGTTTAGGGTTAGGGTTAGGGTTTCTGGTTTAGGGTTAGGGTTAACTTTAGGGTTAGGCTTAGGTATACGATTCGGGTTTGAGACATGTTTAGGTTTAGTGTTACGGTTATGGTTAGGGTTAAGGTTAGGGTTAGGGTTAGGGTTAGGGTTAGGGTTTCGGGTTTAGGGTTAAGGTTAAGTTTAGTGTTAGGGTTAGGTACACGATTCGGGTTTGAGACATGTTTAGGTTTAGTGTTAGGGTTATGGTTAAGTTTAGGTTTTGGCTGATGGTTAAGGTTAGGTTTAGGGACAGGGTTAGTTACAGAGTGAGTGTTACGGTTAGGGTTAGGGTTAGGGTTAGGGTTAGGTTTTAGGGATAGGGTTAGTGTTAGGATTACGGTTTATGTTTTGGCTGATGTTTAAGGTTAGGTTTAGGGACAGGGTTAGTTACAAGGTGATGGTTAGAGTTAAAGATAGAGAGACGTTAAGGGTCAGAGTTAGGTTTAGCGACAGTGTTAGGGTTAGGGTTAGGGTTAGGTTAGGGTTAGGGTTAGAGTTAGGGTTTAGGGTTAGGGTTAGGGTTAGGGTTTAGGATTTAGGGTTAGGGTTATGGTTAGGGTTAGGGTTAGGGTTTGGGGCAGGATTAGGTTTTGGGACATGGTTAGGTTTACTGTTAGGGTTATGTTAAGTTTAGGTTTTGTCTGATGCTTAAGTTTAGGTTTAGGGACAGGGTTATTGACAGGGTGAGGTTTAGAGTTAAGGTTGGAGAGACGGTAAGGGTCAGAGTTAGGTTTAGCGACAGTGTTAGGGTTAGGGATCAGGTTAGGTTAGGGTTTAAGGTTAGCGTTAGGGTTAGGGTTAGGAATAGGGGAGCGTTAGTGTTTACATTTTAGGGTTAGGGTTTAGGGATACGGTTAGAGTTAGGGTTAGGCTTAGAGTTAGGTTTAGGGTTAGGGTAAGGGTTAGGGTTATGTTTTAGGGATAGGGTTAGGGTTAGGGTTACGGTTTAGGTTTAGGGTTAGGGTTAAGGTTAGGGATTAGGGTTTAGGGTTAGGGTTAGGGTTAGAGTTAGGGTTTAGGCTTTAGGGTTAGGGATAGTGTTAGGGTTTAGGGTTTAGGTTTAGGGTTAGGGTTAGGGTTAGGATTAGGTTTTAGTGTTTCAGGTTAGGGTTAGCGTTAGGGTTAGGGTTTGGGTTTAGGGTTTAGGTTTAGGGTTAGGGTTAGTGTTAGGGTTTCGGGTTTAGTGTTAGGGTTAAGGTTATGGTTAGGGTTAGGTACACGACTCGGGTTTGAGACATGGTTAGGTTTAGTGTTAGGGTTATAGTTAAGTTTAGGTTTTGGCTGATGGTTAAGGTTAGGTTTAGGGACAGGGTTAGTTACAGGGTGAGGGTTAGAGTTAAAGATAGAGAGACGGTAAGTGTCAGAGTTAGGTTTAGCGACAGTGTTAGGGTTAGGGTTAGGGTTAGGTTAGGGTTAGGGTTAGGGTTAGGGTTAGGGTTAGGGTTAGGTTTTAGGGATATGATTAGGGTTAGGGTTACGGTTTAGGTTTAGGGTTAGGGTTAAGGTTAGGGTTTAGGGTTTAGGGTTTGGGATAGGGTTAGGGTTAGCATTAGTTTTAGGGTTAGGGACAGGACTAGGGTTTGGGACATGGTTAGGTTTACTGTTAGGGTTATATTAAGTTTAGGTTTTGTCTGATGCTTAAGTTTAGGTTTAGGGACAGGGTTAGTGACAGGGTGAGGGTTAGAGTTAAGGTTGGAGAGACGGTAAGGGTCAGAGTTAGGTTTAGCGACAGTGTTAGGGTTAGGAATCAGGTTAGGTTAGGGTTTAGGGTTAGGGTTAGAGTTAGGGTTAGGAATAGGGGAGGGTTAGTGTTTACATTTTAGGGTTAGGGTTTAGGGATAGGGTTAGGGTTAGGGTTAGGGTTAGAGTTAGGGTTAGGGTTAGGGTTAGGGTTAGGGTAAGGGTTAGGTTCTAGGGATAGGGTTAGGGTTAGGGTTAGGGTTAGGGTTAGGGTTAGTGTTAGGGTTTCGGGTTTAGTGTTAGGGTTAAGGTTAGGGTTAGGGTTAGGTACACGTTTCGGGTTTGAGACATGGTTAGGTTTAGTGTTAGTGTTATAGTTAAGTTTAGGTTTTGGCTGATGGTTAAGGTTAGGTTTAGGGACAGGGTTAGTTACAGGGTGAGGGTTAGAGATAAAGATAGACGGTAAGGGTCAGAGTTAGGTTTAGCGACAGTGTTAGGGTTAGGTTTAGGGTTAGGTTAGGGTTAGGGTTAGGGTTAGGGTTAGGGTTAGGTTTTAGGGATAGGGTTAGGGTTAGGGTTACGGTTTAGGTTTAGGGTTAGGGTTAAGGTTAGGGTTTAGGGTTTAGGGTTAGGGTTAGGGTTAGGGTTAGCATTAGTTTTAGGGTTAGGGACAGGATTAGGGTTTGGGACATGGTTAGGTTTACTGTTAGGGTTATATTAAGTTTAGGTTTTGTCTGATGCTTAAATTTAGGTTTAGGGACAGGGTTAGTGACAGGGTGAGGGTTAGAGTTAAGGCTGGAGAGACGGTAAGGGTCAGAGTTAGGTTTAGCGACAGTGTTAGGGTTAGGGATCAGGTTAGGTTAGGGTTTAGGGTTAGGGTTAGGATTAGGGTTAGGAATAGGGGAGGGTTAGTGTTTACATTTTAGGGTTAGGGTTTAGAGATAGGGTTAGTGTTAGGGTTAGGTTTAGAGTTAGGGTTAGGGTTAGGGTTAGGTTTTAGGGATAGGGTTATGGTTAGGGTTAAGTTTAGAGTTAGGGTTAGGGTTAGGGTTAGGTTTTAGGGATAGGGTTAGGGTTAGGGTTACGGTTTAGGTTTAGGGTTAGGATTAAGTTTAGGGTTTAGGGTTTAGGGTTAGGGTTAGTGTTAGGGTTAGGGACAGGATTAGGGTTTGGGACATGGTTAGGTTTAGTGTTAGGGTTATAGTTAAGTTTAGGTTTTGTCTGATGCTTAAGTTTAGGTTTAGGGACAGGGTTATTGACAGGGTGAGGGTTAGAGTTAAGGGTGGAGCGACGGTAAGGTCCAGAGTTAGGTTTAGCGACAGTGTTAGGGGTAGGGTTAATATTAGAGGCAGAGTTAGGGTTAAGGTTAGTGTTATGGTTAGAAACAGATTAGGTTGAGTGATAGTGTTAGTATTAGTGACAGGCTTAGTGTTAGGGTTAGGGTTAGGGTTTGGGTTTCGGGTTTCGGGTTAGGGTTACGGTTAGGGTTAGGGACACGATTCGGGTTTGGGACATGGTTAGGTTTAGTGTTAGGGTTATAGTGAAGTTTAGGTTTTGGCTGATGGTTAAGATTAGGTTTAGTGACAGGGTTAATGACAGGGTGAGGGTTAGAATTAAGGTTAGAGAGATGGTAAGGGTCAGAGTTAGGTTTAGTGACAGTGTTAGGGTTAGGGTTAGGGTTAGGTTAGGGTTAGGGTTTAGGGATAGGGTTAGGGTTAGGGTTAGGGTTTAAGGTAAGGTTAGGGTTAGGGTTAGGGTTTAGGATTTAGGGTTAGGGTTACGGTTAGGGTTAGGTTTAGGGTTAGGGACACGATTCGGGTTTGGGACATGGTTAAGTTCAGTGTTAGGGTTGTAGTTAAGTTTAGGTTTTGGCTGATGGTTAAGGTTAGGGTTAGGGACAGGATTAGTGACAGGGTGAGGGTTAGAATTAAGGTTAGAGAGATGGTAAGGGTCAGAGTTAGGTTTAGCGACAGTGTTAGGGTTAGGTTTACGGTTAGGTTAGGGTTAGGGTTAGAGTTAGGGTTTAGGGTTAGGGTTAGGGTTAGGGTTTAGGATTTAGGGTTAGGGTTATGGTTAGGGTTAGGGTTAGGGTTAGGGACAGGATTAGGGTTTGGGACATGGTTAGGTTTACTGTTAGGGTTATATTAAGTTTAGGTTTTGTCTGATGCTTAAGTTTAGGTTTAGGGACAGGGTTAGTGACAGGGTGAGGGTTAGAGTTAAGGTTGGAGAGACGGTAAGTGTCAGAGTTAGGTTTAGCGACAGTGTTAGGGTTAGGGATCAGGTTAGGTTAGGGTTTAGGGTTAGCGTTAGGGTTAGGGTTAGGAATAGGGAGGGTTAGTGTTTACATTTTAGGGTTACGGTTTAGGGATAGGGTTAGGTTTAGGTTTAGGGTTAGAGTTAGGGTTAGGGTTAGGGTTAGGGTTAGGGTTAGGGTTAGGGTTAGGGTTAGGGTTTGGGTTTAGGGTTTAGGTTTAGGGTTAGGGTTAGTGTTAGGATTTCGGGTTTAGTGTTAGGGTTAAGGTTAGGGTTAGGGTTAGGTACACGTTTCGGGTTTGAGACATGGTTAGGTTTAGTGTTAGGGTTATAGTTAAGTTTAGGTTTTGGGTGATGGTTAAGGTTAGGTTTAGGGACAGGGTTAGTTACAGGGTGAGGGTTACAGTTAAAGATAGAGAGACGGTAAGGGTCAGAGTTAGGTTTATCGACTGTGTTAGGGTTAGGGTTAGGGTTAGGTTAGGGTTAGGGTTAGAGTTAGGGTTTAGGGTTAGGGTTAGGGTTAGGGTTTAGGATTTAGGGTTAGGGTTAAGGTTAGGGGCAGGATTAGGGTTTGGGAATTGGTTAGGTTTAGTGTAGAGTTATATTTAAGTTTTGGTTTTGGCTGATGGTTAAGGTTAGTTTTAGGGACAGGTTTAGTGACAGGGTGAGGGTTAGAGTTAAGTTTAGAGAGACGGTAAGGGTCAGAGTTAGGTTCAGCGACAGTGTTAGTGTTAGGGATCAGGTTAGGTTAGGGTTTAGGGTTAGGGTTAGGGTTAGGGTTAGGAATAGGGGAGGGTTAGTGTTTACATTTTAGGGTTAGGGTTTAGGGATAGGGTTAGGTTTAGGGTTAGGGTTAGGGTTAGAGTTAGGATTTAGGCTTTAGGGTTAGGGTTAGAGTTAGAGTTAGGGCTTATGGTTTAGGGTTAGGGTTAGGGTTTCGGGTTTAGGGTTAGGGTTAAGTTTAGGGTTAGGCTTAGGTATACGATTCGGGTTTGAGACATGTTTAGGTTTAGTGTTACGGTTATGGTTAGGGTTAGGGTTAGGGTTAGGGTTAGGGTTAGGGTTTCGGGTTTAGGGTTAAGGTTAAGTTTAGTGTTAAGGTTAGGTACACGATTCAGGTTTGAGACATGTTTAGGTTTAGTGTTAGGGTTATGGTTAACTTTAGGTTTTGGCTGATGGTTAAGTTTAGGTTTAGGGACAGGGTTAGTTACAGGGTGAGTGTTACGGTTAGGGTTAGGGTTAGGGTTAGGGTTAGGTTTTAGGGATAGGGTTAGTGTTAGGATTACGGTTTAGGTTTTGGCTGATGTTTAAGGTTAGGTTTAGGGACAGGGTTAGTTATAGGGTGATGGTTAGAGTTAAAGATAGAGAGACGTTAAGGGTCAGAGTTAGGTTTAGCGACAGTGTTAGGGTTAGGGTTAGGGTTAGGTTAGGGTTAGGGTTAGAGTTAGGGTTTAGGGTTAGGGTTAGGGTTAGGGTTTAGGATTTAGGGTTAGGGTTATGGTTAGGGTTAGGGTTAGGGTTTGGGGTAGGATTAGGTTTTGGGACATGGTTAGGTTTACTGTTAGGGTTATGTTAAGTTTAGGTTTTGTCTGATGCTTAAGTTTAGGATTAGGGACAGGGTTATTGACAGGCTGAGGGTTAGAGTTAAGGTTGTAGAGACGGTAAGGGTCAGAGTTAGGTTTAGCGACAGTGTTAGGGTTAGGGATCAGGTTAGGTTAGGGTTTAGGGTTAGGGTTAGGGTTAGGGTTAGGAATAGGGGAGGGTTAGTGTTTATATTTTAGGGTTAGGGTTTAGGGATAGGGTTAGGGTTAGGGTTAGGGTTAGAGTTAGGGTTAGGGTTAGGGTTAGGGTTAGGGTAAGGGTTAGGTTTTAGGGATAGGGTTAGGGTTAGGGTTAGGGTTAGTGTTAGGGTTAGGGTTAGTGTTAGGGTTTCGGGTTTAGTGTTAGGGTTAAGGTTAGGGTTAGGGTTAGGTACACGTTTCGGGTTTGAGACATGGTTAGGTTTAGTGTTAGTGTTATAGTTAAGTTTAGGTTTTGGCTGATGGTTAAGGTTAGGTTTAGGGACAGGGTTAGTTACAGGGTGATGGTTAGAGATAAAGATAGACGGTAAGGGTCAGAGTTAGGTTTAGCGACAGTGTTAGGGTTAGGTTTAGGGTTAGGTTAGGGTTAGGGTTAGGGTTAGGGTTAGGGTTAGGTTTTAGGGATAGGGTTAGGGTTAGGGTTACGGTTTAGGTTTAGGGTTAGGGTTAAGGTTAGGGTTTAGGGTTTAGGGTTAGGGTTAGGGTTAGGGTTAGCATTAGTTTTAGGGTTAGGGACAGGATTAGGGTTTGGGACATGGTTAGGTTTACTGTTAGGGTTATATTAAGTTTAGGTTTTGTCTGATGCTTAAGTTTAGGTTTAGGGACAGGGTTAGTGACAGGGTGAGGGTTAGAGTTAAGGCTGGAGAGACGGTAAGGGTCAGAGTTAGGTTTAGCGACAGTGTTAGGGTTAGGGATCAGGTTAGGTTAGGGTTTAGGGTTAGGGTTAGGGTTAGGGTTAGGAATAGGGGAGGGTTAGTGTTTACATTTTAGGGTTAGGGTTTAGGGATAGGGTTAGTGTTAGGGTTAGGTTTAGAGTTAGGGTTAGGGTTAGGGTTAGGTTTTAGGGATAGGGTTAGGGTTAGGGTTAGGTTTAGAGTTAGGGTTAGGGTTAGGGTTAGGTTTTAGGGATAGGGTTAGGGTTAGGGTTACGGTTTAGGTTTAGGGTTAGGGTTAAGGTTAGGGTTTAGGGTTTAGGGTTAGGGTTAGTGTTAGAGTTAGGGTTTAGGCTTTAGGGTTAGGGTTAGTGTTAGGGTTTAGGGTTTAGGGTTAGGGTTAGGGTTAGGGTTTAGTGTTTATGGTTAGGGTTAGCGTTAGGGTTAGGTTTTGGGTTTAGTGTTTAGGTTTAGGGTTAGGGTTAGGGTTAGGGTTAGGGACAGGATTAGGGTTTGGGACATGGTTAGGTTTACTGTTAGGGTAATATTAAGTTTAGGTTTTGTCTGATGCTTAAGTTTAGGTTTAGGGACAGGGTTAGTTACAGGGTGAGGGTTACAGATAAAGATAGACGGTAAGGGTCAGAGTTAGGTTTAGCGACAGTGTTAGGTTTAGGTTTAGGGTTAGGTTAGGGTTAGGGTTAGGGTTAGGGTTAGGGTTAGGTTTTAGGGATAGGGTTAGGGTTAGAGTTACGGTTTAGGTTTAGGGTTAGGGTTAATGTTAGGGTTTAGGGTTTAGGGTTAGGGTTAGGGTTAGGGTTAGCATTAGTTTTAGGGTTAGGGACAGGATTAGGGTTTGGGACATGGTTAGGTTACTGTTAGGGTTATATTAAGTTTAGGTTTTGTCTGATGCTTAAGTTTAGGTTTAGGGACAGGGTTAGTGACAGGGTGAGGGTTAGAGTTAAGGTTGGAGAGACGGTAAGGGTCAGAGTTAGGTTTAGCGACAGTGTTAGGGTTAGGGATCAGGTTAGGTTAGGGTTTAGGGTTAGGGTTAGGGTTAGGGTTAGGAATAGGGGAGGGTTAGTGTTTACATTTTAGGGTTAGGGTTTAGGGATAGGGTTAGGTTTTAGGGATAGGGTAAGTGTTAGGGTTACGGTTTAGGTTTAGGGTTATGGTTAAGGTTAGGGTTTAGGGTTTAGGGTTAGGGTTAGGGTTAGAGTTAGGGTTTAGGCTTTAGGGTTAGGGTTAGTGTTAGGGTTTAGGGTTTAGGGTTAGGGTTAGGATTAGGGTTAGGGTTAGGGTTAGGGTTAGGGTTAGGGACAGGATTAGGGTTTGGGACATGGTGTGGTTTACTGTTAGGGTAATATTAAGTTTAGGTTTTGCCTGATGCTTAAGTTTAGGTTTAGGGACAGGGTTAGAGACTGGGTGAGGGTTACAGTTAAGGTTGGAGAGACGGTAAGGGTCAGAGTTAGGTTTAGCGACATTGTTAGGGTTAGGGAGCAGGTTAGGTTAGGGTTTAGGGTTAGGGTTAGGGTTAGGGTTAGGAATAGGGGAGGGTTAGTGTTTACATTTTAGGGTTAGGGTTTAGGGATAGGGTTAGGGTTAGTGTTAGGGTTAGAGTTAGGGTTAGGGTTAGGGTTAGGGTTAGGGTTATGGTTTAGGTTTAGGGTTATGGTTAAGGTTAGGGTTTAGGGTTTAGGGTTAGGGTTAGGGTTAGAGTTAGGGTTTAGGCTTTAGGGTTAGGGTTAGTGTTAGGATTTAGGGTTTAGGGTTAGGATTAGGGTTAGGGTTAGGTTTAGGGTTTAGTGTTTATGGTTAGGGTTAGCGATAGGGTTAGTCTTTGGGTTTAGGGTTTAGGTTTAGGGTTAGGGTTAGGGTTAGGGTTAGGGTTAGGGTTAGGGTTAGGAATAGGGGAGGGTTAGTGTTTACATTTTAGGGTTAGGGTTTAGGGATAGGGTTAGTGTTAGGGTTAGGTTTAGAGTTAGGGTTAGGGTTAGGGTTAGGTTTTAGGGATAGGGTTAGGGTTAGGGTTAGGTTTAGAGTTAGGGTTAGGGTTAGGGTTAGGTTTTAGGGATAGGGTTAGGGTTAGGGTTACGGTTTAGGTTTAGGGTTAGGGTTAAGGTTAGGGTTTAGGGTTTAGGGTTAGGGTTAGTGTTAGAGTTAGGGTTTAGGCTTTAGGGTTAGGGTTAGTGTTAGGGTTTAGGGTTTAGGGTTAGGGTTAGGGTTAGGGTTTGGTGTTTATGGTTAGGGATAGCGTTAGGGTTAGGTTTTGGGTTTAGTGTTTAGGTTTAGGGTTAGGGTTAGGGTTAGGCTTTGGGACAGGATTAGGGTTTGGGACATGGTTAGGTTTACTGTTAGGGTAATATTAAGTTTAGGTTTTGTCTGATGCTTAAGTTTAGGTTTAGGGACAGGGTTAGTGACAGGGTGAGGGTTAGAGTTAAGGTTGGAGAGACGGTAAGGGTCAGAGTTAGGTTTAGCGACAGTGTTAGGGTTAGGGATCAGGTTAGGTTAGGGTTTAGGGTTAGGGTTAGGGTTAGGGTTAGGAATAGGGGAGGGTTAGTGTTTACATTTTAGGGTTAGGGTTTAGGGATAGTGTTAGGGTTAGAGTTAGGTTTTAGGGATAGGGTTAGGGTTAGGGTTAGGGTTAGGGTAAGGGTTAGGTTTTAGGGATAGGGTTATGGTTAGGGTTAGGGTTAGGGTTAGAGTTAGTGTTAGGGTTTCGGGTTTAGTGTTAGGGTTAAGGTTAGGGTTAGGGTTAGGTACACGTTTAGGTTTGAGACATGGTTAGTTTTAGTGTTAGGGTTATAGTTAAGTTTAGGTTTTGGCTGATGGTTAAGGTTAGGTTTAGGGACAGGGTTAGTTACAGGGTGAGGGTTAGAGATAAAGATAGACGGTAAGGGTCAGAGTTAGGTTTAGCGACAGTGTTAGGGTTAGGTTTAGGGTTAGGTTAGGGTTAGGGTTAGGGTTAGGGTTAGGGTTAGGTTTTAGGGATAGGGTTAGGGTTAGAGTTACGGTTTAGGTTTAGGGTTAGGGTTAAGGTTAGGGTTTAGGGTTTAGGGTTAGGGTTAGGGTTAAGGTTAGCATTAGTTTTAGGGTTAGGGACAGGATTAGGGTTTGGGACATGGTTAGGTTTACTGTTAGGGTTATATTAAGTTTAGGTTTTGTCTGATGCTTAAGTTTAGGTTTAGGGACAGGGTTAGTGACAGGGTGAGGGTTAGAGTTAAGGTTGGAGAGACGGTAAGGGTCAGAGTTAGGTTTAGCGACAGTGTTAGGGTTAGGGATCAGGTGAGGTTAGGGTTTAGGGTTAGGGTTAGGGTTAGGGTTAGGAATAGGGGAGGGTTAGTGTTTACATTTTAGGGTTAGGGTTTAGGGATAGGATTAGGTTTTAGGGATAGGGTTAGGGTTAGGGTTACGGTTTAGGTTTAGGGTTATGGTTAAGGTTAGGGTTTAGGGTTTAGGGTTAGGGTTAGGGTTAGAGTTAGGGTTTAGGCTTTAGGGTTAGGGTTAGTGTTAGGGTTTAGGGTTTAGGGTTAGGATTAGGGTTAGGGTTAGGGTTAGGGTTAGGGTTAGGGACAGGATTAGGGTTTGGGACATGGTTAGGTTTACTGTTAGGGTAATATTAAGTTTAGGTGTTGTCTGATGCTTAAGTTTAGGTTTAGGGACAGGGTTAGAGACTGGGTGAGGGTTAGAGTTAAGGTTGGAGAGACGGTAAGGGTCAGAGTTAGGTTTAGCGACATTGTTAGGGTTAGGGAGCAGGTTAGGTTAGGGTTTAGGGTTAGGGTTAGGGTTAGGGTTAGGAATAGGGGAGGGTTAGTGTTTACATTTTAGGGTTAGGGTTTAGGGATAGGGTTAGGGTTAGGGTTAGGGTTAGAGTTAGGGTTAGGGTTAGGGTTAGGGTTAGGGTTACGGTTTAGGTTTAGGGTTATGGTTAAGGTTAGGGTTTAGGGTTTAGGGTTAGGGTTAGGGTTAGAGTTAGGGTTTAGGCTTTAGGGTTAGGGTTAGTGTTAGGATTTAGGGTTTAGGGTTAGGATTAGGGTTAGGGTTAGGTTTAGGGTTTAGTGTTTATGGTTAGGGTTAGCGATAGGGTTAGTCTTTGGGTTTAGGGTTTAGGTTTAGGGTTAGGGTTAGTGTTAGGGTTTCGGGTTTAGTGTTAGTGTTAAGGTTAGGGTTAGGGTTAGGTACACGTTTCGGGTTTGAGACATGTTTAGGTTTAGTGTTAGGGTTATAGTTAAGTTTAGGTTTTGGCTGATGGTTAAGGTTAGGTTTAGGGACAGGTTTAGTTACAGGGTGAGGGTTAGAGTTAAAGTTAGAGAGACGGTAAGGGTCAGAGTTAGGTTTAGCGACAGTGTTAGGGTTAGGGTTACGTTAGGGTTAGGGTTAGGGTTAGGTTTTAGGGATAGGGTTAGGGTTAGGGTTACGGTTTAGGTTTAGGGTTAGGGTTAAGGTTAGTGTTTAGGGTTTAGGGTTAGGGTTAGGGTTAGGGTTAGCATTAGTTTTAGGGTTAGGGACAGGATTAGGGTTTGGTACATGGTTAGGTTTACTGTTAGTGTCATATTAAGTTTAGGTTTTGTCTGATGCTTAAGTTTAGGTTTAGGGACAGGGTTAGTGACAGGGTGAGGGTTAGAGTTAAGGTTGGATAGACGGTAAGGGTCAGAGTTAGGTTTAGCGACAGTGTTAGGGTTAGGGATCAGGTTAGGTTAGGGTTTAGGGTTAGCGTTAGGGTTAGGGTTAGGAATAGGGAGGGTTAGTGTTTACATTTTAGGGTTAGGGTGTAGGGATAGGGTTAGTGTTAGGGTTAGGGTTAGAGTTAGGGTTAGGGTTAGGGTTAGGGTTAGGGTTAGGTTTTAGGGATAGGGTTAGGGTTAGGGTTACGGTTTAGGTTTAGGGTTAGGGTTAAGGTTAGGGTTTAGGGTTTAGGGTTAGGCTTAGGGTTAGAGTTAGGGTTTAGGCTTTAGGGTTAGGGTTAGTGTTAGGGTTTAGGGTTTAGGGTTTGGGTTAGGGTTAGGGTTAGGTTTAGGGTTTAGTGTTTATGGTTAGGGTTAGCGTTAGGGTTAGGGTTTGGGTTTAGGGTTTAGGGTTAGGGTTAGGGTTAGTGTTAGGGTTTCGGGTTTAGTGTTAGGGTTAAGGTTAGGGTTAGTGTTAGGTACACGTTTCGGGTTTGAGACATGGTTAGGTTTAGTGTTAGGGTTATAGTTAAGTTTAGGTTTTGGCTGATGGTTAAGGTTAGGTTTAGGGACAGGGTTAGTTACAGGGTGAGGTTTAGAGATAAAGATAGACGGTAAAGGTCAGAGTTAGGTTTAGCGAATGTGTTAGGGTTAGGGTAGGGTTAGGTTAGGGTTAGGGTTAGGGTTAGGGTTAGGGTTAGGTTTTAGGGATAGGGTTAGGGTTAGGGTTACGGTTTAGGTTTAGGGTTAGGGTTAAGGTTAGGGTTTAGGGTTTAGGGTTAGGGTTAGGGTTAGGGTTAGCATTAGTTTTAGGGCTAAGTTTAGGGTTTAGGGTTTAGGGTTAGGGTTAGGGATAGAGTTAGGGTTTAGGCTTAGGGTTAGGGTTAGTGTTACGGTTTAGGTTTTAGGGTTAGGGTTAGGATTAGGGTTAGGGTTAGGGTTTGGTGTTTATGGTTAGGGTTAGCTTTAGGGTTAGGTTTTGGGTTTAGTGTTTAGGTTTAGGGTTTGGGTTAGGGTTAGGGTTATGGACAGGATTAGGGTTTGGGACATGGTTAGGTTTACTGTTAGGGTAATATTAAGTTTAGGTTTTGTCTGATGCTTAAGTTTAGGTTTAGGGACAGGGTTAGAGACTGGGTGAGGGTTAGAGTTAAGGTTGGAGAGACGGTAAGGGTCAGAGTTAGGTTTAGCGACAGTGTTAGGGTTAGGGATCAGGTTAGGTTAGGGTTTAGGGTTAGGGTTAGGGTTAGGGTTAGGAATAGGGGAGGGTTAGTGTTTATATTTTAGGGTTAGGGTTTAGGGATAGGGTTAGGGTTAGGGTAAGGGTTAGAGTTAGGCTTAGGGTTAGGGTTAGGGTTAGGTTTTAGGGATAGGGTTAGGGTTAGGGTTACGGTTTAGGTTTAGGGTTAGGGTTAAGGTTAGGGTTTAGGGTTTAGGGTTAAGGTTAGGGTTAGAGTTATGGTTTAGGCTTTAGGGTTAGGGTTAGTGTTAGGGTTTAGGGTTTAGGGTTAGGATTAGGGTTAGGGTTAGGTTTAGGGTTTAGTGTTTATGGTTAGGGTTAGCGTTAGGGTTAGGCTTTGGGTTTAGGGTTTAGTTTTAGGGTTAGGGTTAGTGTTAGGGTTTCGGGTTTAGTGTTAGGGTTAAGGTTAGGGTTAGGGTTAGGTATACGATTCGGGTTTGAGACATGTTTAGGTTTAGTGTTACGGTTATGGTTAGGGTTAGGGTTAGGGTTAGGGTTAGAGTTAGGGTTTAGGCTTTAGGGTTAGGGTTAGTGTTAGGGTTTAGGGTTTAGGGTTAGGGTTAGGATTAGGGTTAGGGTTAGGCTTTAGTGTTTATGGTTAGGGTTAGCGTTAGGGTTAGGTTTTGGGTTTAGTGTTTAGGTTTAGGGTTAGGGTTAGTGTTAGGTTTAGGGTTAGGGTTAGGGTTAGGGTTAGGGACAGGATTAGGGTTTGGTACATGGTTAGGTTTACTGTTAGGGTAATATTAAGTTTAGGTTTTGTCTGATGCTTAAGTTTAGGTTTAGGGACAGGGTTAGAGACTGAATGAGGGTTAGAGTTAAGGTTGGAGAGACGGTAAGGGTCAGAGTTAGGTTTAGCGACATTGTTAGGGTTAGGGATCAGGTTAGGTTAGGGTTTAGGGTTAGGGTTAGGGTTAGGGTTAGGAATAGGGGAGGGTTAGTGTTTACATTTTAGGGTTAGGGTTTAGGGATAGGGTTAGGGTTAGGGTTAGGGTTAGAGTTAGGGTTAGGTTTAGGGTTAGGGTTAGGGTTAGGTTTTAGGGATAGGGTTAGGGTTAGGGTTACGGATTAGGTTTAGGGTTAGGGTTAAGATTAGGGTTTAGGGTTTAGGGTTAGGGTTAGGGTTAGAGTTAGGGTTTAGGCTTTAGGGTTAGGGTTAGTGTTAGGGTTTAGGGTTTAGGGTTTGGGTTAGGGTTAGGGTTAGGTTTAGGGTTTAGTGTTTATGGTTAGGGTTAGCGTTAGGGTTAGGGTTTGGGTTTAGGGTTTAGGGTTAGGGTTAGGGTTAGTGTTAGGGTTTCGGGTTTAGTGTTAGGGTTAAGTTTAGGGTTAGGGTTAGGTACACGTTTCGGGTTTGAGACATGGTTAGGTTTAGTGTTAGGGTTATAGTTAAGTTTAGGTTTTGGCTGATGGTTAAGGTTAGGTTTAGGGACAGGGTTAGTTACAGGGTGAGGGTTAGAGATAAAGATAGACGGTAAAGGTCAGAGTTAGGTTTAGCGACAGTGTTAGGGTTAGGGTAGGGTTAGGGTTAGGTTTTAGGGATAGGGTTAGGGTTAGTGTTACGGTTTAGGTTTAGGGTTAGGGTTAAGGTTAGGGTTTAGGGTTTAGGGTTAGGGTTAGGGTTAGGGTTAGCATTAGTTTTAGGGTTAGGGACAGGATTAGGGTTTGGGACATGGTTAGGTTTACTGTTAGGGTTATATTAAGTTTAGGTTTTGTCTGATGCTTAAGTTTAGGTTTAGGGACAGGGTTAGTGACAGGATGAGGGTTAGAGTTAAGGTTGGAGAGACGGTAAGGGTCAGAGTTAGGTTTAGCGACAGTGTTAGGGTTAGGGATCAGGTTAGGTTAGGGTTTAGGGTTAGAGTTAGGGTTAGGGTTAGGAATAGGGGAGGGTTAGTGTTTACATTTTAGGGTTAGGTTTTAGGGATAGGGTTAGGGTTAGGGTTAGGGTTAGAGTTAGGGTTAGGGTTAGGGTTAGGTTTTAGGGATAGGGTTAGGGTTAGGGTTACGGTTTAGGTTTAGGGTTAGGGTTAAGGTTAGGGTTTAGGGTTTAGGGTTAGGGTTAGGGATAGAGGTAGGGTTTAGGCTTTAGTGTTAGGGTTAGTGTTACGGTTTAGGGTTTAGGGTTAGGGTTAGGATTAAGGTTAGGGTTAAGGTTTAGTGTTTATGGTTAGGGTTAGCTTTAGGGTTAGGTTTTGGGTTTAGTGTTTAGGTTTAGGGTTTCGGTTAGTGTTAGGTTTAGGGTTAGGGTTAGGGTTAGGGTTAGGGACAGGATTAGGGTTTGGGACATGGTTAGGTTTACTGTTAGGGTAATATTAAGTTTAGGTTTTGTCTGATGCTTAAGTTTAGGTTTAGGGACAGGGTTAGAGACTGGATGAGGGTTAGAGTTAAGGTTGGAGAGACGGTAAGGGTCAGAGTTAGGTTTAGCGACAGTGTTAGGGTTAGGGATCAGGTTAGGTTAGGGTTTAGGGTTAGGGTTAGGGTTAGGGTTAGGAATAGGGGAGGGTTAGTGTTTATATTTTAGGGTTAGGGTTTAGGGATAGGGTTAGGGTTAGGGTTAGGGTTAGGGTTAGAGTTAGGTTTAGGGTTAGGGTTAGGGTTAGGGTTAGGGTTAGGTTTTAGGGATAGGGTTAGGGATAGGGTTACGGTTTAGATTTAGGGTTAGGGTTAAGGTTAGGGTTTAGGGTTTAGGGTTAAGGTTAGGGTTAGAGTTATGGTTTAGGCTTTAGGGTTAGGGTTAGTGTTAGGGTTTAGGGTTTAGGGTTAGGATTAGGGTTAGGGTTAGGTTTAGGGTTTAGTGTTTATGGTTAGGGTTAGCGTTAGGGTTAGGCTTTGGGTTTAGGGTTTAGTTTTAGGGTTAGGGTTAGTGTTAGGGTTTCGGGTTTAGTGTTAGGGTTAAGGTTAGGGTTAGGGTTAGGTATACTATTCGGGTTTGAGACATGTTTAGGTTTAGTGTTACGGTTATGGTTAGGGTTAGGGTTAGGGTTAGGGTTAGGGTTAGGGTTAGGGTTTCGGGTTTAGGGTTAAGGTTAAGTTTAGTGTTAGGGTTAGGTACACGATTCGGGTTTGAGACATGTTTAGGTTTAGTGTTAGGGTTATGGTTAACTTTAGGTTTTGGCTGATGGTTAAGGTTAGGTTTAGGGACAGTGTTAGTTACAGGGTGAGTGTTACGGTTAGGGTTAGGGTTAGGGTTAGGGTTAGGTTTTAGGGATAGGGTTAGTGTTAGGATTACGGTTTAGGTTTTGGCTAATGTTTAAGGTTAGGTTTAGGGGCAGGGTTAGTTACAGGGTGAGGGTTAGAGTTAAAGATAGAGAGACGTAAGGGTCAGAGTTAGGTTTAGCGACAGTGTTAGGGTTAGGGTTAGGGTTAGGTTAGGGTTAGGGTTAGAGTTAGGGTTTAGGGTTAGGGTTAGGGTTAGGGTTTAGGATTTAGGGTTAGGGTTATGGTTAGGGTTAGGGTTAGGGTTTGGGGCAGGATTAGGGTTTGGGACATGGTTAGGTTTACTGTTAGGGTTATATTAAGTTTAGGTTTTGTCTGATGCTTAAGTTTAGGTTTAGGGACAGGGTTAGTGACAGGGTGAGGGTTAGAGTTAAGGTTGGAGAGACGGTAAGGGTCAGAGTTAGGTTTAGCGACAGTGTTAGGGTTAGGGATCAGGTTAGGTTAGGGTTTAAGGTTAGCGTTAGGGTTAGGGTTAGGAATAGGGGAGGGTTAGTGTTTACATTTTAGGGTTAGGGTTTAGGGATAGGTTTAGGTTTAGGTTTAGGGTTAGAGTTAGGTTTAGGGTTAGGGTTAGGGTTAGGGTTATATTTTAGGGATAGGGTTAGGGTTAGGGTTACGGTTTAGCTTTAGGGTTAGGGTTAAGGTTAGTGTTTAGGGTTTAGGGTTAGGGTTAGGGTTAGAGTTAGGGTTTAGGCTTTAGTGTTAGGGATAGTGTTAGGGTTTAGAGTTTAGGTTTAGGGTTAGGGTTAGGGTTAGGGTTAGGTTTTAGTGTTTCAGGTTAGGGTTAGCGTTAGGGTTAGGGTTTGGGTTTAGGGTTTAGGTTTACGGTTAGGGTTAGTGTTAGGGTTTCGGGTTTAGTGTTAGGGTTAAGGTTATGGTTAGGGTTAGGTACACGACTCGGGTTTGAGACATGGTTATGTTTAGTGTTAGGGTTATAGTTAAGTTTAGGTTTTGGCTGATGGTTAAGGTTAGGTTTAGGGACAGGGTTAGTTACAGGGTGAGGGTTAGAGTTAAAGATAGAGAGACGGTAAGTGTCAGAGTTAGGTTTAGCGACAGTGTTAGGTTTAGGGTTAGGGTTAGGTTAGGGTTAGGGTTCGGGTTAGGGTTACGGTTAGGTTTTAGGGATAGGGTTAGGGTTAGGGTTACGGTTTAGGTTTAGGGTTAGGGTTAAGGTTAGTGTTTAGGGTTTAGGGTTAGGGATAGGGTTAGGGTTAGCATTAGTTTTAGGGTTAGGGACAGGATTAGGGTTTGGGACATGGTTAGGTTTACTGTTAGGGTTATATTAAGTTTAGGTTTTGTCTGATGCTTAAGTTTAGGTTTAGGAACAGGGTTAGTGACAGGGTGAGGGTTAGAGTTAAGGTTGGAGAGACGGTAAGGGTCAGAGTTAGGTTTAGCGACAGTGTTAGGGTTAGGGATCAGGTTAGGTTAGGGTTTAGGGTTAGGGTTAGGGTTAGGGTTAGGAATAGGGGAGGGTTAGTGTTTACATTTTAGGGTTAGGGTTTAGGGATAGGGTTAGTGTTAGGGTTAGGTTTAGAGTTAGGGTTAGGGTTAGGGTTAGGTTTTAGGGATAGAGTTAGGGTTAGGGTTCCGGTTTAGGTTTAGGGTTAGGGTTAAGGTAAGGGTTTAGGGTTTAGGGTTAGGGTTAGTGTTAGAGTTAGGGTTTAGGCTTTAGTGTTAGGGTTAGTGTTAGGGTTTAGGGTTTAGGGTTAGGGTTAGTGTTAGAGTTAGGGTTTAGGCTTTAGGGTTAGGGTTAAGGTTAGGGTTTAGGGTTTAGGGTTAGGGTTAGTGTTAGAGTTAGGGTTTAGGCTTTAGCGTTAGGGTTAGGTTTTGGGTTTAGTGTTTAGGTTTAGGGTTAGGGTTAGTGTTAGGGTTAGGGTTAGGTTTAGGGTTAGGGACAGCATTAGGGTTTGGGACATGGTTAGGTTTACTGTTAGGGTAATATTAAGTTTAGGTTTTGTCTGATGCTTAAGTTTAGGTTTAGGGACAGGGTTAGTGACAGGGTGAGGGTTAGAGTTAAGGTTGGAGAGACGGTAAGGGTCAGAGTTAGGTTTAGCGACAGTGTTAGGGTTAGGCATCAGGTTAGGTTAGGGTTTAGGGTTAGGGTTAGGGTTAGGGTTAGGAATAGGGGAGGGTTAGTGTTTACATGTTAGGGTTTAGGGATAGGGTTAGGGTTAGGGTTAGGGTTAGAGTTAGGGTTAGGGTTAGGGTTAGGGTTAGGGTAAGGGTTAGGTTTTAGGGATAGGGTTAGGGTTAGGGTTAGGGTTAGGGTTAGGGTTAGTGTTAGGGTTTCGGGTTTAGTGTTAGGGTTAAGGTTAGGGTTAGGGTTAGGTACACGTTTCGGGTTTGAGACATGGTTAGGTTTAGTGTTAGGGTTATAGTTAAGTTTAGGTTTTGGCTGATGGTTAAGGTTAGGTTTAGGGACAGGGTTAGTTACAGGGTGAGGGTTAGAGATAAAGATAGACGGTAAGGGTCAGAGTTAGGTTTAGCGACAGTGTTAGGGTTAGGGATCAGGTTAGGTTAGGGTTTAGGGTTAGAGTTAAGGTTAGGGTTAGGAATAGGGGAGGGTTAGTGTTTACATTTTAGGGTTAGGTTTTAGGGATAGGGTTAGGGTTAGGGTTAGGGTTAGAGTTAGGGTTAGGGTTAGGGTTAGGTTTTAGGGATAGGGTTAGGTTTAGGGTTACGGTTTAGGTTTAGGGTTAGGGTTAAGGTTAGGGTTTAGGGTTTAGGGTTAGGGTTAGGGATAGAGTTAGGGTTTAGGCTTTAGGGTTAGGGTTAGTGTTACGGTTTAGGGTTTAGGGTTAGGGTTAGGATTAGGGTTAGGGTTAGGGTTTAGTGTTTATGGTTAGGGTTAGCTTTAGGGTTAGGTTTTGGGTTTAGGGTTTAGGTTTAGGGTTTGGGTTAGTGTTAGGTTTAGGGTTAGGGTTAGGGTTAGGGTTAGGGACAGGATTAGGGTTTGGGACATGGTTAGGTTTACTGTTAGGGTAATATTAAGTTTAGGTTTTGTCTGATGCTTAAGTTTAGGTTTAGGGACAGGGTTAGAGACTGTGTGAGGGTTAGAGTTAAGGTTGGAGAGACGGTAAGGGTCAGAGTTAGGTTTAGCGACTGTGTTAGGGTTAGGGATCAGGTTAGGTTAGGGTTTAGGGTTAGGGTTAGGGTTAGGGTTAGGAATAGGGGAGGGTTAGTGTTTATATTTTAGGGTTAGGGTTTAGGGATAGGGTTAGGGTTAGGGTAAGGGTTAGAGTTAGGGTTAGGGTTAGGGTTAGGGTTAGGGTTAGGGTTAGGTTTTAGGGATAGGGTTAGGGTTAGGGTTACGGTTTAGGTTTAGGGTTAGGGTTAAGGTTAGGGTTTAGGGTTTAGGGTTAAGGTTAGGGTTAGAGTTATGGTTTAGGCTTTAGGGTTAGGGTTAGTGTTAGGGTTTCGGGTTTAGTGTTAGTGTTAAGGTTAGGGTTAGGGTTAGGTATACGATTCGGGTTTGAGACATGTTTAGGTTTAGTGTTACGGTTATGGTTAGGGTTAGGGTTAGGGTTAGGGTTAGGGTTAGGGTTAGGGTTTCGGGTTTAGGGTTAAGGTTAAGTTTAGTGTTAGTGTTAGGTACACGATTCGGGTTTGAGACATGTTTAGGTTTAGTGTTAGGGTTATGGTTAAGTTTAGGTTTTGGCTGATGGTTAAGTTTAGGTTTAGGGACAGTGTTAGTTACAGGGTGAGTGTTACGGTTAGGGTTAGGGTTAGGGTTAGGGTTAGGTTTTAGGGATAGGGTTAGTGTTAGGATTACGGTTTAGGTTTTGGCTGATGTTTAAGGTTAGGTTTAGGGACAGGGTTAGTTACAGGGTGAGGGTTAGAGTTAAAGATAGAGAGACGTTAAGGGTCAGAGTTAGGTTTAGCGACAGTGTTAGGGTTAGGGTTAGGGTTAGGTTAGGGTTAGGGTTAGAGTTAGGGTTTAGGGTTAGGGTTAGGGTTAGGGTTTATGATTTAGGGTTAGGGTTATGGTTAGGGTTAGGGTTAGGGTTTGGGGCAGGATTAGGGTTTGGGACATGGTTAGGTTTACTGTTAGTGTTATATTAAGTTTAGGTTTTGTCTGATGCTTAATTTTAGGTTTAGGGACAGGGTTAGTGACAGGGTGAGGGTTAGAGTTAAGGTTGGAGAGACGGTAAGGGTCAAAGTTAGGTTTAGCGACAGTGTTAGGGTTAGGGATCAGGTTAGGTTAGGGTTTAAGGTTAGCGTTAGGGTTAGGGTTAGGAATAGGGGAGGGTTAGTGTTTACATTTTAGGGTTAGGGTTTAGGGATAGGGTTAGGGTTAGGGTTAGGGTTAGAGTTAGGTTTAGGGTTAGGGTTAGGGTTAGGGTTATGTTTTAGGGATAGGGTTAGGGTTAGGGTTACGGTTTAGGTTTAGGGTTAGGGTTAAGGTTAGAGTTTAGGGTTTAGGGTTAGGGTTAGGGTTAGAGTTAGGGTTTAGGCTTTAGGGTTAGGGATAGTGTTAGGGTTTAGGGTTTAGGTTTAGGGTTAGGGTTAGGGTTAGGGTTAGGTTTTAGTGTTTCAGGTTAGGGTTAGCGTTAGGGTTAGGGTTTGGGTTTAGGGTTTAGTGTTAGGGTTAAGGTTATGGTTAGGGTTAGGTACACGACTCGGGTTTGAGACATCGTTAGGTTTAGTGTTAGGGTTATATTAAGTTTAGGTTTTGTCTGATGCTTAAGTTTAGGTTTAGGGACAGGATTAGTGACAGGGTGAGGGTTAGATTTAAGGTTGGAGAGACGGTAAGGGTCAGAGTTAGGTTTAGCGACAGTGTTAGGGTTATGGATCAGGTTAGGTTAGGGTTTAAGGTTAGCGTTAGGGTTAGGGTTAGGAATAGGGGAGGGTTAGTGTTTACATTTTAGGGTTAGGGTTTAGGGATAGGGTTAGGGTTAGGGTTAGGGTTAGAGTTAGGTTTAGGGTTAGGGTTAGGGTTAGGGTTATGTTTTAGGGATAGGGTTAGGGTTAGAGTTACGGTTTAGGTTTAGGGTTAGGGTTAAGGTTAGAGTTTAGGGTTTAGGGTTAGGGTTAGGGTTAGAGTTAGGGTTTAGGCTTTAGGGTTAGGGATAGTGTTAGGGTTTAGGGTTTAGGTTTAGGGTTAGGGTTAGGGTTAGGGTTAGGTTTTAGTGTTTCAGGTTAGGGTTAGCGTTAGGGTTAGGGTTTGGGTTTAGGGTTTAGTGTTAGGGTTAAGGTTATGGTTAGGGTTAGGTACACGACTCGGGTTTGAGACATGGTTAGGTTTAGTGTTAGGGTTATAGTTAAGTTTAGGTTTTGGCTGATGGTTAAGGTTAGGTTTAGGGACAGGGTTAGTTACAGGGTGAGGGTTAGAGTTAAAGATAGAGAGACGGTAAGTGTCAGAGTTAGGTTTAGCGACAGTGTTAGGGTTAGGGTTAGGGTTAGGTTAGGGTTAGGGTTAGGGTTAGGGTTAGGGTTAGGTTTCAGGGATAGGGTTAGGGTTAGGGTTACGGTTTAGGTTTAGGGTTAGGGTTAAGGTTAGGGTTTAGGGTTTAGGGTTAGGGATAGGGTTAGGGTTAGCATTAGTTTTAGGGTTAGGGACAGGATTAGGGTTTGGGACATGGTTAAGTTTACTGTTAGGGTTATATTAAGTTTAGGTTTTGTCTGATGCTTAAGTTTAGGTTTAGGGACAGGGTTAGTGACAGGTGAGGGTTAGAGTTAAGGTTGGAGAGACGGTAAGGGTCAGAGTTAGGTTTAGCGACAGTGTTAGGGTTAGGGATCAGGTTAGGTTAGGGTTTAGGGTTAGGGTTAGGGTTAGGGTTAGGAATAGGGGAGGGTTAGTGTTTACATTTTAGGGTTAGGTTTTAGGGATAGGGTTAGTGTTAGGGTTAGGTTTAGAGTTAGGGTTAGGGTTAGGGTTAGGTTTTAGGGATAGGGTTAGGGTTAGGGTTCCGGTTTAGGTTTAGGGTTAGGGTTAAGGTTAGGGTTTAGGGTTTAGGGTTAGGGTTAGTGTTAGAGTTAGGGTTTAGGCTTTAGGGTTAGGGTTAGTGTTAGAGTTAGGGTTTAGGCTTTAGGGTTAGGGTTAAGGTTAGGGTTTAGGGTTTAGGGTTAGGGTTAGTGTTAGAGTTAGGGTTTAGGCTTTAGCTTTAGGGTTAGGTTTTGGGTTTAGTGTTTAGGTTTAGGGTTAGGGTTAGTGTTAGGGTTAGGTTTAGGGTTAGGGTTAGGGACAGCATTAGGGTTTGGGACATGGTTAGGTTTACTGTTAGGGTAATATTAATTTAGGTTTTGTCTGATGCTTAAGTTTAGGTTTAGGGACAGGGTTAGTGACAGGGTGAGGGTTAGAGTTAAGGTTGGAGAGACGGTAAGGGTCAGAGTTAGGTTTAGCGACAGTGTTAGGGTTAGGGATCAGGTTAGGTTAGGGTTTAGAGTTAGGGTTAGGGTTAGGGTTAGGAATAGGGGAGGGTTAGTGTTTACATTTTAGGGTTAGGGTTTAGGGATAGGGTTAGTGTTAGGGTTAGGGTTAGAGTTAGGGTTAGGGTTAGGGTTAGGGTTAGTGTAAGGGTTAGGTTTTAGGGATAGGGTTAGGGTTAGGGTTAGGGTTAGGGTTAGGGTTAGGGTTAGTGTTAGGGTTTCGGGTTTAGTGTTAGGGTTAAGGTTAGGGTTAGGGTTAGGTACACGTTTCGGGTTTGAGACATGGTTAGGTTTAGTGTTAGGGTTATAGTTAAGTTATGTTTTGGCTGATGGTTAAGGTTAGGTTTAGGGACAGGGTTAGTTACAGGGTGAGAGTTAGAGATAAAGAGAGACGGTAAGGGTCAGAGTTAGGTTTAGCGACAGTGTTAGGGTTAGGTTTAGGGTTAGGTTAGGGTTAGGGTTCGGGTTAGGGTTAGGGTTAGGTTTTAGGGATAGCGTTAGGGTTAGGGTTACGGTTTAGGTTTAGGGTTATGGTTAAGGTTAGGGTTTAGGGTTTAGGGTTAGGGTTAGGGTTAGAGTTAGGGTTTAGGCTTTAGGGTTAGGGTTAGTGTTAGGGTTTAGGGTTTAGGGTTAGGGTTAGGATTAGGGTTAGGGTTAGGGTTTAGTGTTTATGGTTAAGGTTAGCGTTAGGGTTAGGTTTTGGGTTTAGTGTTTAGGTTTAGGGTTAGGGTTAGTGTTAGGGTTTAGGGTTTAGGGTTAGGGTTAGTGTTAGAGTTAGGGTTTAGGCTTTAGGATTAGGGTTAAGGTTAGGGTTTAGGGTTTAGGGTTAGGGTTAGTGTTAGAGTTAGGGTTTAGGCTTTAGGGTTAGGGTTAGTGTTAGGGTTTAGGGTTTAGGGTTAGGGTTAGTGTTAGAGTTAGGGTTTAGGCTTTAGGGTTAGGGTTAAGGTTAGGGTTTAGGGTTTAGGGTTAGGGTTAGTGTTAGAGTTAGGGTTTAGGCTTTAGCGTTAGGGTTAGGTTTTGGATTTAGTGTTTAGGTTTAGGGTTAGGGTTAGTGTTAGGTTTAGGGTTAGGGTTAGGGTTAGGGTTAGGGACAGGATTAGGGTTTGGGACATGGTTAGGTTTACTGTTAGGGTAATATTAAGTTTAGGTTTTGTCTGATGCTTAAGTTTAGGTTTAGGGACAGGGTTAGAGACTGGGTGAGGGTTAGAGTTAAGGTTGGAGAGACGGTAAGGGTCAGAGTTAGGTTTAGCGACATTGTTAGGGTTAGGGATCAGGTTAGGTTAGGGTTTAGGGTTAGGGTTAGGGTTAGGGTTAGGGTTAGGGGAGGGTTAGTGTTTACATTTTAGGGTTAGGGTTTAGGGATAGGGTTAGGGTTAGGGTTAGGGTTAGAGTTAGGTTTAGGGTTAGGGTTAGGGATAGGGTTAGGTTTTAGGGATAGGGTTAGGGTTAGGGTTACGGTTTATGTTTAGGGTTAGGGTTAAGGTTAGGGTTTAGGGTTTAGGGTTAGGGTTAGGTTTAGAGTTAGGGTTTAGGCTTTAGTGTTAGGGTTAGTGTTAGGATTTAGTGTTTAGGGTAAGGATTAGGGTTAGGGTTAGGTTTAGGGTTTAGTGTTTATGGTTAGGTTTAGCGTTAGGGTTAGTCTTTGGGTTTAGGGTTTAGGTTTAGGGTTAGGGTTAGTGTTAGGGTTTCGGGTTTAGTGTTAGGGTTAAGGTTAGGGTTAGGGTTAGGTACACGTTTCGGGTTTGAGACATGTTTAGGTTTAGTGTTAGGGTTATAGTTAAGTTTAGGTTTTGGCTGATGGTTAAGGTTAGGTTTAGGGACAGGGTTAGTTACAGGGTGAGGGTTAGAGTTAAAGATAGAGAGACGGTAAGGGTCAGAGTTAGGTTTATCGACAGTGTTAGGGTTAGGGTTAGGGTTAAGTTAGGGTTAGGGTTAGGGTTAGGGTTAGGTTTTAGGGATAGGGTTAGGGTTAGGGTTACGGTTTAGGTTTAGGGTTAGGGTTAAGGTTAGGGTTTAGGGTTTAGGGTTAGGGTTAGGGTTAGGGTTAGCATTAGTTTTAGGGTTAGGGACAGGATTAGGGTTTGGGACATGGTTAGGTTTACTGTTAGGGTTATATTAAGTTTAGGTTTTGTCTGATGCTTAAGTTTAGGTTTAGGGACAGGGTTATTGACAGGGTGAGGGTCAGAGTTAAGGTTTGAGAGACGGTAAGGGTCAGAGTTAGGTTTAGCGACAGTGTTAGGGTTAGGGATCAGGTTAGGTTAGGGTTTAGGGTTAGGGTTAGGGTTAGGGTTAGGAATAGGGGAGGGTTAGTGTTTACATTTTAGGGTTAGGCTTTAGGGATAGGGTTAGGGTTAGGGTTAGGGTTAGGGTTAAGTTTTAGGGATAGGGTTAGGGTTAGGGTTACGGTTTAGGTTTAGGGTTAGGGTTAAGGTTAGGGTTTAGGGTTAGGGTTAAGGTTAGGGTTTAGTGTTTAGGGTTAGGTATAGGGTTAGAGTTAGGGTTTAGGCTTTAGGGTTAGGGTTAGTGTTAGGGTTTAGGGTTTAGTGTTAGGGTTAGTGTGAGGGTTAGGGTTAGGGTTTAGTGTTTATGGTTGGGGTTAGCGTTAGGGTTAGGTTTTGGGTTTAGTGTTTAGGTTTAGGGTTAGGGTTAGTGTTAGGGTTAGGGTTAGGGTTAGGGTTAGGGTTAGGGAAAGGATTAGGGTTTGGGACATGGTTAGGTTTACTGTTAGGGTAATATTAAGTTTAGGTTTTGTCTGATGCTTAAGTTTAGGTTTAGGGACAGGGTTAGTGACAGGGTGAGGGTTAGAGTTAAGGTTGGAGAGACGGTAAGGGTCAGAGTTAAGTTTAGCGACAGTGTTAGGGTTAGGGATCAGGTTAGGTTAGGGTTTAGGGTTAGGGTTAGGGTTAGGGTTAGGAATAGGGGAGGGTTAGTGTTTACATTTTAGGGTTAGGGTTTAGGGATAGGGTTAGGGTTAGGGTTAGTGTTAGCGTTAGGGTTAGGGTTAGGGTTAGGGTTAGGTTTTAGGGATAGGGTTAGGGTTAGGGTTACGGTTTAGGTTTAGGGTTAGGGTTAAGGTTAGGGTTTAGGGTTTAGGGATAGGGTTAGGGTTAGAGTTAGGGTTTAGGCTTTACGGTTAGGGTTAGTGTTAGGGTTTAGGGTTTAGGGTTAGGGTTAGGGTTAGGGTTAGGTTTAGGGTTTAGTGTTTATGGTTAGGGTTAGCGTTAGGGTTAGGGTTTAGTGTTAGGGTTAAGGTTAGGGTTAGGGTTAGGTACACGTTTCGGGTTTGAGACATGGTTAGGTTTAGTGTTAGGGTTATAGTTAAGTTTAGGTTTTGGCTGATGGTTAAGTTTAGGTTTAGGGACAGGGTTAGTTACAGGGTGAGGGTTAGAGTTAAAGATAGAGAGACGGTAAGGGTCAGAGTTAGGTTTAGCGACAGTGTTAGAGTTAGGGTTAGGGTTAGGTTAGGGTTAGGGTTAGAGTTAGGGTTTAGGGTTAGGGTTAGGTTTAGAGTTTAGGATTTAGGGTTAGGGTTATGGTTATGGTTAGGGTTAGGGTTAGGGTTAGGGTTAGGGACAGGATTAGGGTTTGGGACATGGTTAGGTTTAGTGTTAGGGTTATAGTTAAGTTTAGGTTTTGTCTGATGCTTAAGATTAGGTTTAGGGACAGGGTTATTGACAGGGTGAGGGTTAGAGTTAAGGGTGGAGAGACGGTAAGGGTCAGAGTTAGGTTTAGCGACAGTGTTAGGGGTAGGGTTAATATTAGAGGCAGAGTTAGGGTTAAGGTTAGCGTTATGGTTAGAAACAGATTAGGTTGAGTGATAGTGTTAGTATTAGTGACAGGCTTACTGTTAGGGTTAGGGTTAGGGTTAGGGTTTCGGGTTTCGGGTTAGGGTTACGGTTAGGGTTAGGGACACGATTCGGGTTTGGGACATGGTTAGGTTTAGTGTTAGGTTTATAGTGAAGTTTAGGTTTTGGCTGATGGTTAAGATTAGGTTTAGTGACAGGGTTAATGACAGGGTGAGGGTTAGAATTAAGGTTAGAGAGATGGTAAGGGTCAGAGTTAGGTTTAGTGACAGTGTTAGGGTTAGGGTTAGGGTTAGGTTAGGGTTAGGGTTTAGGGATAGGTTTAGGGTTAGGGTTAGGGTTTAAGGTTAGGTTAGGTTTAGGGTTAGGGTTTAGGATTTAGGGTTAGGGTTACGGTTAGGGTTAGGTTTAGGGTTGGGGACACGATTCGGGTTTGGGACATGGTTAAGTTCAGTGTTAGGGTTGTAGTTAAGTTTAGGTTTTAGCTAATGGATAAGGTTAGGGTTAGGGACAGGATTAGTGACAGGGTGAGGGTTAGAGTTAAGGTTAGAGAGACAGTAAGGGTCAGAGTCAGGTTTAGCGACAGTGTTAGGATTAGGGTTAATATTAGAGGCAGAGTTAGGGTTAAGGTTAGCGTTATGGTTAGAAACAGATTAGGTTGTGTGATAGTGTTAGTATTAGTGACAGGCTTACTGTTAGGGTTAAGTTTAGGTTTAGAGACAGTGTTAAGTTTAGCTTTGGAGTTGAGTTTTGTGTTAGGTTTCAGTTTAGGGCTAGGGTTAGTGTTAGAGACAGGGTGGCCTTCGGATTAGGGTAGGGATAGGGTCAGGCACAAGGATAGGGATATGGTTATGGTTAGGGTTGGGATTAGAGACAGGTTTAAGGTTAGGGTCAGGTTTAGAGACCGGTATTGTAAGGGTTAGGGTCAAGGTATACGTATGGTTTAGGTTAAGATTAGGGACAGGTTACAGTTAGGTTTAGGGTTAGGAACAAGATGAGAGCTAGGTTTGAGGTGTATGTTTTTGTCAGGGTTAGGTCTGAAGTAGGATTAGAGTTAGGGTTCGAATTAGAGTTAGGGGAACGTTAAGGATTAAGGATAGGTTTAGGGTTAACGTTAGGGACAGGAATAGGGTCAGTGTTAGGGTTAAGATTAGGGATAGGTACAGAGTTAGGTTTAAGAGTACGAACAGGCTTATTGATCTGATTAGGGTTAGTGTTTATGACACAATTAGGGTCACGGTTAGAGATACGCGTAGCTTTCCCGACATGGTTAGATTTAGGGTTACTCTTAGCGTTAAGTTTAGGGACAGGTTAACGGTTAGTGTTAGAGTTAGGGTCAGGGCTAAGGTTAGGTTTACGGTTCGATTTACATTCAGGGTTATGGTTAAAGACAGGCTAGTGTTCTGGTTAGGATTAAGGTTTCCATTAAAATCAGGGACACAGTTAAGCTTAGTGTAAGGTTTAGGGTTAGTGGTAAAGACACGGTTTGGTTTAGGGTATGGGTTCGGCTGAGATTCAGTGTTAGGGACAGGTTAGGGTAGGATTAGTGTTAGGTGTACAGGCAGTTTTCGGGTTAGAGTTACAAAATTCGTTATGAGTAAGTGTAGAAACAGGGTTAGGGTTAGTGAAGTCGTTAGGGTTAGGGTTAGGGTTAGCTACAGGGTTAGGTTTAGGGAGATGGTTAGGTTTGGGGTTTGTGTGAAGTTTAGAAAAAGGGTTATTTTCAGAGTTCGGTTTAGGAAAAGGGTTACAATAACAGGGTTTGGATTAAGAAGAGTATGCATGGTAGGCACACGGATGGCTTAGGGTTCGCATGAGGGTGAGGAATACAATTGGAGTTTTCATTTGACATAGGGGAGGTCTTAGGGTTAGAGACAAGGTTAAGGTTAGGGACAGCATTAGGGTTAGAGAGAAGATTAAGGTTAGGGACACTGTCAGGGTTAGTGTTAAGTTTAAGTTTAGGGTTACACTTAGGGTTAGGGACAAAATTAGGGTTAGGGTTATGGACAGTGTTAGGTTTAGGGTTAAAGTTAGGGTCAGCGCTCAAGTTAAGGTTAACATTAAGGTTAGGGATAGGTTTAGGGGTAGGGTTAGAAACAAGGTTAGACTTACGGTTAGGATTAGAGGCACGGTTATTTTTAAATTAGGGTTCAAAACAGAGTTAAGGGTAGTGTTAGGGTTAGGAATACTTTTTAGGGTTAGGGTTTGGTTTAGGGTTTGTTTTAGGGTTTGGGGCAGAGTTAGGGTTAGGAACATAGTTAGTGTTCGGTTTAGGGTTAAGCTTAGGGACAGAGTTAGGGTTAGAGTTAGGGTTAAGGACAGGGTTATGATTAGTGTCAGGGTTTGTGTTCAGGACAGTGTCAGGGCAGGCCGTAGGATCAGGGTAGGGTTTGTGTTCAGGTTAGGATATGCTAGGGTTAGGGTTAGGGGCATAGCTAGGGTTGAGGGCAGAGTTAGTGTTACGGTTAGGAACATGGCTAAGGTTAGGGTTCATGTTAGGGACCGTTTCAGGGTTACGTTTAGTGTTAAGGGTTGGGTTAGAATGGAGGACACGGTTAGGGTTAGTGTTAGGGTAACACGTCTCACGTGACATCGGCTGGGGAACTACAGTTAGATGGCGAAGAGTTAAGAAACTCCAGAGCCAAAAATAGAGTTTCTGTGGGCCAGTGTTCTCATCTCTGAGGCCCAAGCCTTAATACTGTGGGCGCATAGCTTTTCTTTACAACTGCCACCAAGAAGTCAATTTGAATATCTATACACAGGGAGTTGATTCTATTTGTCTGGCAGCTGCTTCGCCAAAACTCATTGTGATCAAACACAAGTTTTGCTTTCACATGTACGTATGATCCCCAGGATGGACTCAGCATTCCGAGACCACCGGATAAGGAAGTTGTACTGAGATCATTCCCTCGGGTCTTAGCATTCGAGACACTTCCTTATGACGAGAAAGGCTCAGTGCACAGGAGCATTCGACTCGGCAGCTCCACGGTGACATTAGGGTTAGGTTTATAAACAGGATGAAGTTAGGTTTAGGGTTAGGGTTACCGACAGAGTTTGCTTTAGGGTAAGGGACAGGATTAGAACTAGGATTAGGTTTAGAGACACGGTTAGAATTAGGGTTAGTTTTAGGTTTAGTGTTGAAGGACAGAGTTAGGGTTTGGGTTAGCATTAGGGTTAGGGTTCGTGTTAGGATTAGGGTTAGGGACAGAGTTGGGAAGAGTGTTAGGGCTCCATTTAGAGTTAGGGCTAGGGATACGTTTAGGTTTAGGGTTAGGAAAAGGGTTAGCTACAGGGGCAGGTATAGTTTAGGGACACAGTGAGTGTTAGAGTTAGGATTAGGGTTAGGGTTAAGGTTAGGGTTTGGGTTAGGGTTAGGGTTATGGTTAGGTTTAGGGTTTAGGGTTAGGGTTAGGGTTAGGGTTTAGGGTTTAGGGTTTAGGGTTTAGGATTAGGGTTAGCGTTAGGGTTAGGGTTAGGGTTAGGGTTTAGGGTTTACGGTTTGGGTTAGGGTTAGGGTTAGGTTTAGGGTTAGGGTTATGGTTTAGGGTTAGGGTTAGGGTTAGGGTTAGGGTTAGGGACAGGATTAGGGTTTGGGACATGGTTAGGTTTAGTGTTAGGGTTATAGTTAAGTTTAGGTTTTGTCTGATGCTTAAGATTAGGTTTAGGCACAGGGTTATTGACAGGGTGAGGGTTAGAGTTAAGGGTGGAGAGACGGTAAGGGTCAGAGTTAGGTTTAGCGACAGTGTTAGGGGTAGGGTTAATATTAGAGGCAGAGTTAGGGTTAAGGTTAGCGTTATGGTTAGAAACAGATTAGGTTGAGTGATAGTGTTAGTATTAGTGACAGGCTTACTGTTAGGGTTAGGGTTAGGGTTAGGGTTTCGGGTTTCGGGTTAGGGTTACGGTTAGGGTTAGGGACACGATTCGGGTTTGGGACATGGTTAGGTTTAGTGTTAGGTTTATAGTGAAGTTTAGGTTTTGGCTGATGGTTAAGATTAGGTTTAGTGACAGGGTTAATGACAGGGTGAGGGTTAGAATTAAGGTTAGAGAGATGGTAAGGGTCAGAGTTAGGTTTAGTGACAGTGTTAGGGTTAGGGTTAGGGTTAGGTTAGGGTTAGGGTTTAGGGATAGGTTTAGGGTTAGGGTTAGGGTTTAAGGTAAGGTTAGGTTTAGGGTTAGGGTTTAGGATTTAGGGTTAGGGTTACGGTTAGGGTTAGGTTTAGGGTTGGGGACACGATTCGGGTTTGGGACATGGTTAAGTTCAGTGTTAGGGTTGTAGTTAAGTTTAGGTTTTAGCTAATGGATAAGGTTAGGGTTAGGGACAGGATTAGTGACAGGGTGAGGGTTAGAGTTAAGGTTAGAGAGACAGTAAGGGTCAGAGTCAGGTTTAGCGACAGTGTTAGGATTAGGGTTAATATTAGAGGCAGAGTTAGGGTTAAGGTTAGCGTTATGGTTAGAAACAGATTAGGTTGTGTGATAGTGTTAGTATTAGTGACAGGCTTACTGTTAGGGTTAAGTTTAGGTTTAGAGACAGTGTTAAGTTTAGCTTTGGAGTTGAGTTTTGTGTTAGGTTTCAGTTTAGGGCTAGGGTTAGTGTTAGAGACAGGGTGGCCTTCGGATTAGGGTAGGGATAGGGTCAGGCACAAGGATAGGGATATGGTTATGGTTAGGGTTGGGATTAGAGACAGGTTTAAGGTTAGGGTCAGGTTTAGAGACCGGTATTGTAAGGGTTAGGGTCAAGGTATACGTATGGTTTAGGTTAAGATTAGGGACAGGTTACAGTTAGGTTTAGGGTTAGGAACAAGATGAGAGCTAGGTTTGAGGTGTATGTTTTTGTCAGGGTTAGGTCTGAAGTAGGATTAGAGTTAGGGTTCGAATTAGAGTTAGGGGAACGTTAAGGATTAAGGATAGGTTTAGGGTTAACGTTAGGGACAGGAATAGGGTCAGTGTTAGGGTTAAGATTAGGGATAGGTACAGAGTTAGGTTTAAGAGTACGAACAGGCTTATTGATCTGATTAGGGTTAGTGTTTATGACACAATTAGGGTCACGGTTAGAGATACGCGTAGCTTTCCCGACATGGTTAGATTTAGGGTTACTCTTAGCGTTAAGTTTAGGGACAGGTTAACGGTTAGTGTTAGAGTTAGGGTCAGGGCTAAGGTTAGGTTTACGGTTCGATTTACATTCAGGGTTATGGTTAAAGACAGGCTAGTGTTCTGGTTAGGATTAAGGTTTCCATTAAAATCAGGGACACAGTTAAGCTTAGTGTAAGGTTTAGGGTTAGTGGTAAAGACACGGTTTGGTTTAGGGTATGGGTTCGGCTGAGATTCAGTGTTAGGGACAGGTTAGGGTAGGATTAGTGTTAGGTGTACAGGCAGTTTTCGGGTTAGAGTTACAAAATTCGTTATGAGTAAGTGTAGAAACAGGGTTAGGGTTAGTGAAGTCGTTAGGGTTAGGGTTAGGGTTAGCTACAGGGTTAGGTTTAGGGAGATGGTTAGGTTTGGGGTTTGTGTGAAGTTTAGAAAAAGGGTTATTTTCAGAGTTCGGTTTAGGAAAAGGGTTACAATAACAGGGTTTGGATTAAGAAGAGTATGCATGGTAGGCACACGGATGGCTTAGGGTTCGCATGAGGGTGAGGAATACAATTGGAGTTTTCATTTGACATAGGGGAGGTCTTAGGGTTAGAGACAAGGTTAAGGTTAGGGACAGCATTAGGGTTAGAGAGAAGATTAAGGTTAGGGACACTGTCAGGGTTAGTGTTAAGTTTAAGTTTAGGGTTACACTTAGGGTTAGGGACAAAATTAGGGTTAGGGTTATGGACAGTGTTAGGTTTAGGGTTAAAGTTAGGGTCAGCGCTCAAGTTAAGGTTAACATTAAGGTTAGGGATAGGTTTAGGGGTAGGGTTAGAAACAAGGTTAGACTTACGGTTAGGATTAGAGGCACGGTTATTTTTAAATTAGGGTTCAAAACAGAGTTAAGGGTAGTGTTAGGGTTAGGAATACTTTTTAGGGTTAGGGTTTGGTTTAGGGTTTGTTTTAGGGTTTGGGGCAGAGTTAGGGTTAGGAACATAGTTAGTGTTCGGTTTAGGGTTAAGCTTAGGGACAGAGTTAGGGTTAGAGTTAGGGTTAAGGACAGGGTTATGATTAGTGTCAGGGTTTGTGTTCAGGACAGTGTCAGGGCAGGCCGTAGGATCAGGGTAGGGTTTGTGTTCAGGTTAGGATATGCTAGGGTTAGGGTTAGGGGCATAGCTAGGGTTGAGGGCAGAGTTAGTGTTACGGTTAGGAACATGGCTAAGGTTAGGGTTCATGTTAGGGACCGTTTCAGGGTTACGTTTAGTGTTAAGGGTTGGGTTAGAATGGAGGACACGGTTAGGGTTAGTGTTAGGGTAACACGTCTCACGTGACATCGGCTGGGGAACTACAGTTAGATGGCGAAGAGTTAAGAAACTCCAGAGCCAAAAATAGAGTTTCTGTGGGCCAGTGTTCTCATCTCTGAGGCCCAAGCCTTAATACTGTGGGCGCATAGCTTTTCTTTACAACTGCCACCAAGAAGTCAATTTGAATATCTATACACAGGGAGTTGATTCTATTTGTCTGGCAGCTGCTTCGCCAAAACTCATTGTGATCAAACACAAGTTTTGCTTTCACATGTACGTATGATCCCCAGGATGGACTCAGCATTCCGAGACCACCGGATAAGGAAGTTGTACTGAGATCATTCCCTCGGGTCTTAGCATTCGAGACACTTCCTTATGACGAGAAAGGCTCAGTGCACAGGAGCATTCGACTCGGCAGCTCCACGGTGACATTAGGGTTAGGTTTATAAACAGGATGAAGTTAGGTTTAGGGTTAGGGTTACCGACAGAGTTTGCTTTAGGGTAAGGGACAGGATTAGAACTAGGATTAGGTTTAGAGACACGGTTAGAATTAGGGTTAGTTTTAGGTTTAGTGTTGAAGGACAGAGTTAGGGTTTGGGTTAGCATTAGGGTTAGAGTTCGTGTTAGGATTAGGGTTAGGGACAGAGTTGGGAAGAGTGTTAGGGCTCCATTTAGAGTTAGGGCTAGGGATACGTTTAGGTTTAGGTTTTGGGTTAGGAAAAGGGTTAGCTACAGGGGCAGGTATAGTTTAGGGACACAGTGAGTGTTAGAGTTAGGATTAGGGTTAGGGTTAAGGTTAGGGTTTGGGTTAGGGTTAGGGTTATGGTTAGGTTTAGGGTTTAGGGTTAGGGTTAGGGTTAGGGTTTAGGGTTTAGGGTTTAGGGTTTAGGATTAGGGTTAGCGTTAGGGTTAGGGTTAGGGTTAGGGTTTAGGGTTTACGGTTTGGGTTAGGGTTAGGGTTAGGTTTAGGGTTAGGGTTATGGTTTAGGGTTAGGGTTAGGGTTAGGGTTAGGGTTAGGGACAGGATTAGGGTTTGGGACATGGTTAGGTTTAGTGTTAGGGTTATAGTTAAGTTTAGGTTTTGTCTGATGCTTAAGATTAGGTTTAGGCACAGGGTTATTGACAGGGTGAGGGTTAGAGTTAAGGGTGGAGAGACGGTAAGGGTCAGAGTTAGGTTTAGCGACAGTGTTAGGGGTAGGGTTAATATTAGAGGCAGAGTTAGGGTTAAGGTTAGCGTTATGGTTAGAAACAGATTAGGTTGAGTGATAGTGTTAGTATTAGTGACAGGCTTACTGTTAGGGTTAGGGTTAGGGTTAGGGTTTCGGGTTTCGGGTTAGGGTTACGGTTAGGGTTAGGGACACGATTCGGGTTTGGGACATGGTTAGGTTTAGTGTTAGGTTTATAGTGAAGTTTAGGTTTTGGCTGATGGTTAAGATTAGGTTTAGTGACAGGGTTAATGACAGGGTGAGGGTTAGAATTAAGGTTAGAGAGATGGTAAGGGTCAGAGTTAGGTTTAGTGACAGTGTTAGGGTTAGGGTTAGGGTTAGGTTAGGGTTAGGGTTTAGGGATAGGTTTAGGGTTAGGGTTAGGGTTTAAGGTAAGGTTAGGTTTAGGGTTAGGGTTTAGGATTTAGGGTTAGGGTTACGGTTAGGGTTAGGTTTAGGGTTGGGGACACGATTCGGGTTTGGGACATGGTTAAGTTCAGTGTTAGGGTTGTAGTTAAGTTTAGGTTTTAGCTAATGGATAAGGTTAGGGTTAGGGACAGGATTAGTGACAGGGTGAGGGTTAGAGTTAAGGTTAGAGAGACAGTAAGGGTCAGAGTCAGGTTTAGCGACAGTGTTAGGATTAGGGTTAATATTAGAGGCAGAGTTAGGGTTAAGGTTAGCGTTATGGTTAGAAACAGATTAGGTTGTGTGATAGTGTTAGTATTAGTGACAGGCTTACTGTTAGGGTTAAGTTTAGGTTTAGAGACAGTGTTAAGTTTAGCTTTGGAGTTGAGTTTTGTGTTAGGTTTCAGTTTAGGGCTAGGGTTAGTGTTAGAGACAGGGTGGCCTTCGGATTAGGGTAGGGATAGGGTCAGGCACAAGGATAGGGATATGGTTATGGTTAGGGTTGGGATTAGAGACAGGTTTAAGGTTAGGGTCAGGTTTAGAGACCGGTATTGTAAGGGTTAGGGTCAAGGTATACGTATGGTTTAGGTTAAGATTAGGGACAGGTTACAGTTAGGTTTAGGGTTAGGAACAAGATGAGAGCTAGGTTTGAGGTGTATGTTTTTGTCAGGGTTAGGTCTGAAGTAGGATTAGAGTTAGGGTTCGAATTAGAGTTAGGGGAACGTTAAGGATTAAGGATAGGTTTAGGGTTAACGTTAGGGACAGGAATAGGGTCAGTGTTAGGGTTAAGATTAGGGATAGGTACAGAGTTAGGTTTAAGAGTACGAACAGGCTTATTGATCTGATTAGGGTTAGTGTTTATGACACAATTAGGGTCACGGTTAGAGATACGCGTAGCTTTCCCGACATGGTTAGATTTAGGGTTACTCTTAGCGTTAAGTTTAGGGACAGGTTAACGGTTAGTGTTAGAGTTAGGGTCAGGGCTAAGGTTAGGTTTACGGTTCGATTTACATTCAGGGTTATGGTTAAAGACAGGCTAGTGTTCTGGTTAGGATTAAGGTTTCCATTAAAATCAGGGACACAGTTAAGCTTAGTGTAAGGTTTAGGGTTAGTGGTAAAGACACGGTTTGGTTTAGGGTATGGGTTCGGCTGAGATTCAGTGTTAGGGACAGGTTAGGGTAGGATTAGTGTTAGGTGTACAGGCAGTTTTCGGGTTAGAGTTACAAAATTCGTTATGAGTAAGTGTAGAAACAGGGTTAGGGTTAGTGAAGTCGTTAGGGTTAGGGTTAGGGTTAGCTACAGGGTTAGGTTTAGGGAGATGGTTAGGTTTGGGGTTTGTGTGAAGTTTAGAAAAAGGGTTATTTTCAGAGTTCGGTTTAGGAAAAGGGTTACAATAACAGGGTTTGGATTAAGAAGAGTATGCATGGTAGGCACACGGATGGCTTAGGGTTCGCATGAGGGTGAGGAATACAATTGGAGTTTTCATTTGACATAGGGGAGGTCTTAGGGTTAGAGACAAGGTTAAGGTTAGGGACAGCATTAGGGTTAGAGAGAAGATTAAGGTTAGGGACACTGTCAGGGTTAGTGTTAAGTTTAAGTTTAGGGTTACACTTAGGGTTAGGGACAAAATTAGGGTTAGGGTTATGGACAGTGTTAGGTTTAGGGTTAAAGTTAGGGTCAGCGCTCAAGTTAAGGTTAACATTAAGGTTAGGGATAGGTTTAGGGGTAGGGTTAGAAACAAGGTTAGACTTACGGTTAGGATTAGAGGCACGGTTATTTTTAAATTAGGGTTCAAAACAGAGTTAAGGGTAGTGTTAGGGTTAGGAATACTTTTTAGGGTTAGGGTTTGGTTTAGGGTTTGTTTTAGGGTTTGGGGCAGAGTTAGGGTTAGGAACATAGTTAGTGTTCGGTTTAGGGTTAAGCTTAGGGACAGAGTTAGGGTTAGAGTTAGGGTTAAGGACAGGGTTATGATTAGTGTCAGGGTTTGTGTTCAGGACAGTGTCAGGGCAGGCCGTAGGATCAGGGTAGGGTTTGTGTTCAGGTTAGGATATGCTAGGGTTAGGGTTAGGGGCATAGCTAGGGTTGAGGGCAGAGTTAGTGTTACGGTTAGGAACATGGCTAAGGTTAGGGTTCATGTTAGGGACCGTTTCAGGGTTACGTTTAGTGTTAAGGGTTGGGTTAGAATGGAGGACACGGTTAGGGTTAGTGTTAGGGTAACACGTCTCACGTGACATCGGCTGGGGAACTACAGTTAGATGGCGAAGAGTTAAGAAACTCCAGAGCCAAAAATAGAGTTTCTGTGGGCCAGTGTTCTCATCTCTGAGGCCCAAGCCTTAATACTGTGGGCGCATAGCTTTTCTTTACAACTGCCACCAAGAAGTCAATTTGAATATCTATACACAGGGAGTTGATTCTATTTGTCTGGCAGCTGCTTCGCCAAAACTCATTGTGATCAAACACAAGTTTTGCTTTCACATGTACGTATGATCCCCAGGATGGACTCAGCATTCCGAGACCACCGGATAAGGAAGTTGTACTGAGATCATTCCCTCGGGTCTTAGCATTCGAGACACTTCCTTATGACGAGAAAGGCTCAGTGCACAGGAGCATTCGACTCGGCAGCTCCACGGTGACATTAGGGTTAGGTTTATAAACAGGATGAAGTTAGGTTTAGGGTTAGGGTTACCGACAGAGTTTGCTTTAGGGTAAGGGACAGGATTAGAACTAGGATTAGGTTTAGAGACACGGTTAGAATTAGGGTTAGTTTTAGGTTTAGTGTTGAAGGACAGAGTTAGGGTTTGGGTTAGCATTAGGGTTAGGGTTCGTGTTAGGATTAGGGTTAGGGACAGAGTTGGGAAGAGTGTTAGGGCTCCATTTAGAGTTAGGGCTAGGGATACGTTTAGGTTTAGGTTTTGGGTTAGGAAAAGGGTTAGCTACAGGGGCAGGTATAGTTTAGGGACACAGTGAGTGTTAGAGTTAGGATTAGGGTTAGGGTTAAGGTTAGGGTTTGGGTTAGGGTTAGGGTTATGGTTAGGTTTAGGGTTTAGGGTTAGGGTTAGGGTTAGGGTTTAGGGTTTAGGGTTTAGGGTTTAGGATTAGGGTTAGCGTTAGGGTTAGGGTTAGGGTTAGGGTTTAGGGTTTACGGTTTGGGTTAGGGTTAGGGTTAGGTTTAGGGTTAGGGTTATGGTTTAGGGTTAGGGTTAGGGTTAGGGTTAGGGTTAGGGACAGGATTAGGGTTTGGGACATGGTTAGGTTTAGTGTTAGGGTTATAGTTAAGTTTAGGTTTTGTCTGATGCTTAAGATTAGGTTTAGGCACAGGGTTATTGACAGGGTGAGGGTTAGAGTTAAGGGTGGAGAGACGGTAAGGGTCAGAGTTAGGTTTAGCGACAGTGTTAGGGGTAGGGTTAATATTAGAGGCAGAGTTAGGGTTAAGGTTAGCGTTATGGTTAGAAACAGATTAGGTTGAGTGATAGTGTTAGTATTAGTGACAGGCTTACTGTTAGGGTTAGGGTTAGGGTTAGGGTTTCGGGTTTCGGGTTAGGGTTACGGTTAGGGTTAGGGACACGATTCGGGTTTGGGACATGGTTAGGTTTAGTGTTAGGTTTATAGTGAAGTTTAGGTTTTGGCTGATGGTTAAGATTAGGTTTAGTGACAGGGTTAATGACAGGGTGAGGGTTAGAATTAAGGTTAGAGAGATGGTAAGGGTCAGAGTTAGGTTTAGTGACAGTGTTAGGGTTAGGGTTAGGGTTAGGTTAGGGTTAGGGTTTAGGGATAGGTTTAGGGTTAGGGTTAGGGTTTAAGGTAAGGTTAGGTTTAGGGTTAGGGTTTAGGATTTAGGGTTAGGGTTACGGTTAGGGTTAGGTTTAGGGTTGGGGACACGATTCGGGTTTGGGACATGGTTAAGTTCAGTGTTAGGGTTGTAGTTAAGTTTAGGTTTTAGCTAATGGATAAGGTTAGGGTTAGGGACAGGATTAGTGACAGGGTGAGGGTTAGAGTTAAGGTTAGAGAGACAGTAAGGGTCAGAGTCAGGTTTAGCGACAGTGTTAGGATTAGGGTTAATATTAGAGGCAGAGTTAGGGTTAAGGTTAGCGTTATGGTTAGAAACAGATTAGGTTGTGTGATAGTGTTAGTATTAGTGACAGGCTTACTGTTAGGGTTAAGTTTAGGTTTAGAGACAGTGTTAAGTTTAGCTTTGGAGTTGAGTTTTGTGTTAGGTTTCAGTTTAGGGCTAGGGTTAGTGTTAGAGACAGGGTGGCCTTCGGATTAGGGTAGGGATAGGGTCAGGCACAAGGATAGGGATATGGTTATGGTTAGGGTTGGGATTAGAGACAGGTTTAAGGTTAGGGTCAGGTTTAGAGACCGGTATTGTAAGGGTTAGGGTCAAGGTATACGTATGGTTTAGGTTAAGATTAGGGACAGGTTACAGTTAGGTTTAGGGTTAGGAACAAGATGAGAGCTAGGTTTGAGGTGTATGTTTTTGTCAGGGTTAGGTCTGAAGTAGGATTAGAGTTAGGGTTCGAATTAGAGTTAGGGGAACGTTAAGGATTAAGGATAGGTTTAGGGTTAACGTTAGGGACAGGAATAGGGTCAGTGTTAGGGTTAAGATTAGGGATAGGTACAGAGTTAGGTTTAAGAGTACGAACAGGCTTATTGATCTGATTAGGGTTAGTGTTTATGACACAATTAGGGTCACGGTTAGAGATACGCGTAGCTTTCCCGACATGGTTAGATTTAGGGTTACTCTTAGCGTTAAGTTTAGGGACAGGTTAACGGTTAGTGTTAGAGTTAGGGTCAGGGCTAAGGTTAGGTTTACGGTTCGATTTACATTCAGGGTTATGGTTAAAGACAGGCTAGTGTTCTGGTTAGGATTAAGGTTTCCATTAAAATCAGGGACACAGTTAAGCTTAGTGTAAGGTTTAGGGTTAGTGGTAAAGACACGGTTTGGTTTAGGGTATGGGTTCGGCTGAGATTCAGTGTTAGGGACAGGTTAGGGTAGGATTAGTGTTAGGTGTACAGGCAGTTTTCGGGTTAGAGTTACAAAATTCGTTATGAGTAAGTGTAGAAACAGGGTTAGGGTTAGTGAAGTCGTTAGGGTTAGGGTTAGGGTTAGCTACAGGGTTAGGTTTAGGGAGATGGTTAGGTTTGGGGTTTGTGTGAAGTTTAGAAAAAGGGTTATTTTCAGAGTTCGGTTTAGGAAAAGGGTTACAATAACAGGGTTTGGATTAAGAAGAGTATGCATGGTAGGCACACGGATGGCTTAGGGTTCGCATGAGGGTGAGGAATACAATTGGAGTTTTCATTTGACATAGGGGAGGTCTTAGGGTTAGAGACAAGGTTAAGGTTAGGGACAGCATTAGGGTTAGAGAGAAGATTAAGGTTAGGGACACTGTCAGGGTTAGTGTTAAGTTTAAGTTTAGGGTTACACTTAGGGTTAGGGACAAAATTAGGGTTAGGGTTATGGACAGTGTTAGGTTTAGGGTTAAAGTTAGGGTCAGCGCTCAAGTTAAGGTTAACATTAAGGTTAGGGATAGGTTTAGGGGTAGGGTTAGAAACAAGGTTAGACTTACGGTTAGGATTAGAGGCACGGTTATTTTTAAATTAGGGTTCAAAACAGAGTTAAGGGTAGTGTTAGGGTTAGGAATACTTTTTAGGGTTAGGGTTTGGTTTAGGGTTTGTTTTAGGGTTTGGGGCAGAGTTAGGGTTAGGAACATAGTTAGTGTTCGGTTTAGGGTTAAGCTTAGGGACAGAGTTAGGGTTAGAGTTAGGGTTAAGGACAGGGTTATGATTAGTGTCAGGGTTTGTGTTCAGGACAGTGTCAGGGCAGGCCGTAGGATCAGGGTAGGGTTTGTGTTCAGGTTAGGATATGCTAGGGTTAGGGTTAGGGGCATAGCTAGGGTTGAGGGCAGAGTTAGTGTTACGGTTAGGAACATGGCTAAGGTTAGGGTTCATGTTAGGGACCGTTTCAGGGTTACGTTTAGTGTTAAGGGTTGGGTTAGAATGGAGGACACGGTTAGGGTTAGTGTTAGGGTAACACGTCTCACGTGACATCGGCTGGGGAACTACAGTTAGATGGCGAAGAGTTAAGAAACTCCAGAGCCAAAAATAGAGTTTCTGTGGGCCAGTGTTCTCATCTCTGAGGCCCAAGCCTTAATACTGTGGGCGCATAGCTTTTCTTTACAACTGCCACCAAGAAGTCAATTTGAATATCTATACACAGGGAGTTGATTCTATTTGTCTGGCAGCTGCTTCGCCAAAACTCATTGTGATCAAACACAAGTTTTGCTTTCACATGTACGTATGATCCCCAGGATGGACTCAGCATTCCGAGACCACCGGATAAGGAAGTTGTACTGAGATCATTCCCTCGGGTCTTAGCATTCGAGACACTTCCTTATGACGAGAAAGGCTCAGTGCACAGGAGCATTCGACTCGGCAGCTCCACGGTGACATTAGGGTTAGGTTTATAAACAGGATGAAGTTAGGTTTAGGGTTAGGGTTACCGACAGAGTTTGCTTTAGGGTAAGGGACAGGATTAGAACTAGGATTAGGTTTAGAGACACGGTTAGAATTAGGGTTAGTTTTAGGTTTAGTGTTGAAGGACAGAGTTAGGGTTTGGGTTAGCATTAGGGTTAGGGTTCGTGTTAGGATTAGGGTTAGGGACAGAGTTGGGAAGAGTGTTAGGGCTCCATTTAGAGTTAGGGCTAGGGATACGTTTAGGTTTAGGTTTTGGGTTAGGAAAAGGGTTAGCTACAGGGGCAGGTATAGTTTAGGGACACAGTGAGTGTTAGAGTTAGGATTAGGGTTAGGGTTAAGGTTAGGGTTTGGGTTAGGGTTAGGGTTATGGTTAGGTTTAGGGTTTAGGGTTAGGGTTAGGGTTAGGGTTTAGGGTTTAGGGTTTAGGGTTTAGGATTAGGGTTAGCGTTAGGGTTAGGGTTAGGGTTAGGGTTAGGGTTTAGGGTTTACGGTTTGGGTTAGGGTTAGGGTTAGGGTTAGGGACAGGATTAGGGTTTGGGACATGGTTAGGTTTAGTGTTAGGGTTATAGTTAAGTTTAGGTTTTGTCTGATGCTTAAGATTAGGTTTAGGGACAGGGTTATTGACAGGGTGAGGGTTAGAGTTAAGGGTGGAGAGACGGTAAGGGTCAGAGTTAGGTTTAGCGACAGTGTTAGGGGTAGGGTTAATATTAGAGGCAGAGTTAGGGTTAAGGTTAGCGTTATGGTTAGAAACAGATTAGGTTGAGTGATAGTGTTAGTATTAGTGACAGGCTTACTGTTAGGGTTAGGGTTAGGGTTAGGGTTTCGGGTTTCGGGTTAGGGTTACGGTTAGGGTTAGGGACACGATTCGGGTTTGGGACATGGTTAGGTTTAGTGTTAGGTTTATAGTGAAGTTTAGGTTTTGGCTGATGGTTAAGATTAGGTTTAGTGACAGGGTTAATGACAGGGTGAGGGTTAGAATTAAGGTTAGAGAGATGGTAAGGGTCAGAGTTAGGTTTAGTGACAGTGTTATGGTTAGGGTTAGGGTTAGGTTAGGGTTAGGGTTTAGGGATAGGTTTAGGGTTAGGGTTAGGGTTTAAGGTAAGGTTAGGTTTAGGGTTAGGGTTTAGGATTTAGGGTTAGGGTTACGGTTAGGGTTAGGTTTAGGGTTGGGGACACGATTCGGGTTTGGGACATGGTTAAGTTCAGTGTTAGGGTTGTAGTTAAGTTTAGGTTTTAGCTAATGGATAAGGTTAGGGTTAGGGACAGGATTAGTGACAGGGTGAGGGTTAGAGTTAAGGTTAGAGAGACAGTAAGGGTCAGAGTCAGGTTTAGCGACAGTGTTAGGATTAGGGTTAATATTAGAGGCAGAGTTAGGGTTAAGGTTAGCGTTATGGTTAGAAACAGATTAGGTTGTGTGATAGTGTTAGTATTAGTGACAGGCTTACTGTTAGGGTTAAGTTTAGGTTTAGAGACAGTGTTAAGTTTAGCTTTGGAGTTGAGTTTTGTGTTAGGTTTCAGTTTAGGGCTAGGGTTAGTGTTAGAGACAGGGTGGCCTTCGGATTAGGGTAGGGATAGGGTCAGGCACAAGGATAGGGATATGGTTATGGTTAGGGTTGGGATTAGAGACAGGTTTAAGGTTAGGGTCAGGTTTAGAGACCGGTATTGTAAGGGTTAGGGTCAAGGTATACGTATGGTTTAGGTTAAGATTAGGGACAGGTTACAGTTAGGTTTAGGGTTAGGAACAAGATGAGAGCTAGGTTTGAGGTGTATGTTTTTGTCAGGGTTAGGTCTGAAGTAGGATTAGAGTTAGGGTTCGAATTAGAGTTAGGGGAACGTTAAGGATTAAGGATAGGTTTAGGGTTAACGTTAGGGACAGGAATAGGGTCAGTGTTAGGGTTAAGATTAGGGATAGGTACAGAGTTAGGTTTAAGAGTACGAACAGGCTTATTGATCTGATTAGGGTTAGTGTTTATGACACAATTAGGGTCACGGTTAGAGATACGCGTAGCTTTCCCGACATGGTTAGATTTAGGGTTACTCTTAGCGTTAAGTTTAGGGACAGGTTAACGGTTAGTGTTAGAGTTAGGGTCAGGGCTAAGGTTAGGTTTACGGTTCGATTTACATTCAGGGTTATGGTTAAAGACAGGCTAGTGTTCTGGTTAGGATTAAGGTTTCCATTAAAATCAGGGACACAGTTAAGCTTAGTGTAAGGTTTAGGGTTAGTGGTAAAGACACGGTTTGGTTTAGGGTATGGGTTCGGCTGAGATTCAGTGTTAGGGACAGGTTAGGGTAGGATTAGTGTTAGGTGTACAGGCAGTTTTCGGGTTAGAGTTACAAAATTCGTTATGAGTAAGTGTAGAAACAGGGTTAGGGTTAGTGAAGTCGTTAGGGTTAGGGTTAGGGTTAGCTACAGGGTTAGGTTTAGGGAGATGGTTAGGTTTGGGGTTTGTGTGAAGTTTAGAAAAAGGGTTATTTTCAGAGTTCGGTTTAGGAAAAGGGTTACAATAACAGGGTTTGGATTAAGAAGAGTATGCATGGTAGGCACACGGATGGCTTAGGGTTCGCATGAGGGTGAGGAATACAATTGGAGTTTTCATTTGACATAGGGGAGGTCTTAGGGTTAGAGACAAGGTTAAGGTTAGGGACAGCATTAGGGTTAGAGAGAAGATTAAGGTTAGGGACACTGTCAGGGTTAGTGTTAAGTTTAAGTTTAGGGTTACACTTAGGGTTAGGGACAAAATTAGGGTTAGGGTTATGGACAGTGTTAGGTTTAGGGTTAAAGTTAGGGTCAGCGCTCAAGTTAAGGTTAACATTAAGGTTAGGGATAGGTTTAGGGGTAGGGTTAGAAACAAGGTTAGACTTACGGTTAGGATTAGAGGCACGGTTATTTTTAAATTAGGGTTCAAAACAGAGTTAAGGGTAGTGTTAGGGTTAGGAATACTTTTTAGGGTTAGGGTTTGGTTTAGGGTTTGTTTTAGGGTTTGGGGCAGAGTTAGGGTTAGGAACATAGTTAGTGTTCGGTTTAGGGTTAAGCTTAGGGACAGAGTTAGGGTTAGAGTTAGGGTTAAGGACAGGGTTATGATTAGTGTCAGGGTTTGTGTTCAGGACAGTGTCAGGGCAGGCCGTAGGATCAGGGTAGGGTTTGTGTTCAGGTTAGGATATGCTAGGGTTAGGGTTAGGGGCATAGCTAGGGTTGAGGGCAGAGTTAGTGTTACGGTTAGGAACATGGCTAAGGTTAGGGTTCATGTTAGGGACCGTTTCAGGGTTACGTTTAGTGTTAAGGGTTGGGTTAGAATGGAGGACACGGTTAGGGTTAGTGTTAGGGTAACACGTCTCACGTGACATCGGTTGGGGAACTACAGTTAGATGGCGAAGAGTTAAGAAACTCCAGAGCCAAAAATAGAGTTTCTGTGGGCCAGTGTTCTCATCTCTGAGGCCCAAGCCTTAATACTGTGGGCGCATAGCTTTTCTTTACAACTGCCACCAAGAAGTCAATTTGAATATCTATACACAGGGAGTTGATTCTATTTGTCTGGCAGCTGCTTCGCCAAAACTCATTGTGATCAAACACAAGTTTTGCTTTCACATGTACGTATGATCCCCAGGATGGACTCAGCATTCCGAGACCACCGGATAAGGAAGTTGTACTGAGATCATTCCCTCGGGTCTTAGCATTCGAGACACTTCCTTATGACGAGAAAGGCTCAGTGCACAGGAGCATTCGACTCGGCAGCTCCACGGTGACATTAGGGTTAGGTTTATAAACAGGATGAAGTTAGGTTTAGGGTTAGGGTTACCGACAGAGTTTGCTTTAGGGTAAGGGACAGGATTAGAACTAGGATTAGGTTTAGAGACACGGTTAGAATTAGGGTTAGTTTTAGGTTTAGTGTTGAAGGACAGAGTTAGGGTTTGGGTTAGCATTAGGGTTAGGGTTCGTGTTAGGATTAGGGTTAGGGACAGAGTTGGGAAGAGTGTTAGGGCTCCATTTAGAGTTAGGGCTAGGGATACGTTTAGGTTTAGGTTTTGGGTTAGGAAAAGGGTTAGCTACAGGGGCAGGTATAGTTTAGGGACACAGTGAGTGTTAGAGTTAGGATTAGGGTTAGGGTTAAGGTTAGGGTTTGGGTTAGGGTTAGGGTTATGGTTAGGTTTAGGGTTTAGGGTTAGGGTTAGGGTTAGGGTTTAGGGTTTAGGGTTTAGGGTTTAGGATTAGGGTTAGCGTTAGGGTTAGGGTTAGGGTTAGGGTTTAGGGTTTACGGTTTGGGTTAGGGTTAGGGTTAGGTTTAGGGTTAGGGTTATGGTTTAGGGTTAGGGTTAGGGTTAGGGTTAGGGTTAGGGACAGGATTAGGGTTTGGGACATGGTTAGGTTTAGTGTTAGGGTTATAGTTAAGTTTAGGTTTTGTCTGATGCTTAAGATTAGGTTTAGGCACAGGGTTATTGACAGGGTGAGGGTTAGAGTTAAGGGTGGAGAGACGGTAAGGGTCAGAGTTAGGTTTAGCGACAGTGTTAGGGGTAGGGTTAATATTAGAGGCAGAGTTAGGGTTAAGGTTAGCGTTATGGTTAGAAACAGATTAGGTTGAGTGATAGTGTTAGTATTAGTGACAGGCTTACTGTTAGGGTTAGGGTTAGGGTTAGGGTTTCGGGTTTCGGGTTAGGGTTACGGTTAGGGTTAGGGACACGATTCGGGTTTGGGACATGGTTAGGTTTAGTGTTAGGTTTATAGTGAAGTTTAGGTTTTGGCTGATGGTTAAGATTAGGTTTAGTGACAGGGTTAATGACAGGGTGAGGGTTAGAATTAAGGTTAGAGAGATGGTAAGGGTCAGAGTTAGGTTTAGTGACAGTGTTAGGGTTAGGGTTAGGGTTAGGTTAGGGTTAGGGTTTAGGGATAGGTTTAGGGTTAGGGTTAGGGTTTAAGGTAAGGTTAGGTTTAGGGTTAGGGTTTAGGATTTAGGGTTAGGGTTACGGTTAGGGTTAGGTTTAGGGTTGGGGACACGATTCGGGTTTGGGACATGGTTAAGTTCAGTGTTAGGGTTGTAGTTAAGTTTAGGTTTTAGCTAATGGATAAGGTTAGGGTTAGGGACAGGATTAGTGACAGGGTGAGGGTTAGAGTTAAGGTTAGAGAGACAGTAAGGGTCAGAGTCAGGTTTAGCGACAGTGTTAGGATTAGGGTTAATATTAGAGGCAGAGTTAGGGTTAAGGTTAGCGTTATGGTTAGAAACAGATTAGGTTGTGTGATAGTGTTAGTATTAGTGACAGGCTTACTGTTAGGGTTAAGTTTAGGTTTAGAGACAGTGTTAAGTTTAGCTTTGGAGTTGAGTTTTGTGTTAGGTTTCAGTTTAGGGCTAGGGTTAGTGTTAGAGACAGGGTGGCCTTCGGATTAGGGTAGGGATAGGGTCAGGCACAAGGATAGGGATATGGTTATGGTTAGGGTTGGGATTAGAGACAGGTTTAAGGTTAGGGTCAGGTTTAGAGACCGGTATTGTAAGGGTTAGGGTCAAGGTATACGTATGGTTTAGGTTAAGATTAGGGACAGGTTACAGTTAGGTTTAGGGTTAGGAACAAGATGAGAGCTAGGTTTGAGGTGTATGTTTTTGTCAGGGTTAGGTCTGAAGTAGGATTAGAGTTAGGGTTCGAATTAGAGTTAGGGGAACGTTAAGGATTAAGGATAGGTTTAGGGTTAACGTTAGGGACAGGAATAGGGTCAGTGTTAGGGTTAAGATTAGGGATAGGTACAGAGTTAGGTTTAAGAGTACGAACAGGCTTATTGATCTGATTAGGGTTAGTGTTTATGACACAATTAGGGTCACGGTTAGAGATACGCGTAGCTTTCCCGACATGGTTAGATTTAGGGTTACTCTTAGCGTTAAGTTTAGGGACAGGTTAACGGTTAGTGTTAGAGTTAGGGTCAGGGCTAAGGTTAGGTTTACGGTTCGATTTACATTCAGGGTTATGGTTAAAGACAGGCTAGTGTTCTGGTTAGGATTAAGGTTTCCATTAAAATCAGGGACACAGTTAAGCTTAGTGTAAGGTTTAGGGTTAGTGGTAAAGACACGGTTTGGTTTAGGGTATGGGTTTGGCTGAGATTCAGTGTTAGGGACAGGTTAGGGTAGGATTAGTGTTAGGTGTACAGGCAGTTTTCGGGTTAGAGTTACAAAATTCGTTATGAGTAAGTGTAGAAACAGGGTTAGGGTTAGTGAAGTCGTTAGGGTTAGGGTTAGGGTTAGCTACAGGGTTAGGTTTAGGGAGATGGTTAGGTTTGGGGTTTGTGTGAAGTTTAGAAAAAGGGTTATTTTCAGAGTTCGGTTTAGGAAAAGGGTTACAATAACAGGGTTTGGATTAAGAAGAGTATGCATGGTAGGCACACGGATGGCTTAGGGTTCGCATGAGGGTGAGGAATACAATTGGAGTTTTCATTTGACATAGGGGAGGTCTTAGGGTTAGAGACAAGGTTAAGGTTAGGGACAGCATTAGGGTTAGAGAGAAGATTAAGGTTAGGGACACTGTCAGGGTTAGTGTTAAGTTTAAGTTTAGGGTTACACTTAGGGTTAGGGACAAAATTAGGGTTAGGGTTATGGACAGTGTTAGGTTTAGGGTTAAAGTTAGGGTCAGCGCTCAAGTTAAGGTTAACATTAAGGTTAGGGATAGGTTTAGGGGTAGGGTTAGAAACAAGGTTAGACTTACGGTTAGGATTAGAGGCACGGTTATTTTTAAATTAGGGTTCAAAACAGAGTTAAGGGTAGTGTTAGGGTTAGGAATACTTTTTAGGGTTAGGGTTTGGTTTAGGGTTTGTTTTAGGGTTTGGGGCAGAGTTAGGGTTAGGAACATAGTTAGTGTTCGGTTTAGGGTTAAGCTTAGGGACAGAGTTAGGGTTAGAGTTAGGGTTAAGGACAGGGTTATGATTAGTGTCAGGGTTTGTGTTCAGGACAGTGTCAGGGCAGGCCGTAGGATCAGGGTAGGGTTTGTGTTCAGGTTAGGATATGCTAGGGTTAGGGTTAGGGGCATAGCTAGGGTTGAGGGCAGAGTTAGTGTTACGGTTAGGAACATGGCTAAGGTTAGGGTTCATGTTAGGGACCGTTTCAGGGTTACGTTTAGTGTTAAGGGTTGGGTTAGAATGGAGGACACGGTTAGGGTTAGTGTTAGGGTAACACGTCTCACGTGACATCGGCTGGGGAACTACAGTTAGATGGCGAAGAGTTAAGAAACTCCAGAGCCAAAAATAGAGTTTCTGTGGGCCAGTGTTCTCATCTCTGAGGCCCAAGCCTTAATACTGTGGGCGCATAGCTTTTCTTTACAACTGCCACCAAGAAGTCAATTTGAATATCTATACACAGGGAGTTGATTCTATTTGTCTGGCAGCTGCTTCGCCAAAACTCATTGTGATCAAACACAAGTTTTGCTTTCACATGTACGTATGATCCCCAGGATGGACTCAGCATTCCGAGACCACCGGATAAGGAAGTTGTACTGAGATCATTCCCTCGGGTCTTAGCATTCGAGACACTTCCTTATGACGAGAAAGGCTCAGTGCACAGGAGCATTCGACTCGGCAGCTCCACGGTGACATTAGGGTTAGGTTTATAAACAGGATGAAGTTAGGTTTAGGGTTAGGGTTACCGACAGAGTTTGCTTTAGGGTAAGGGACAGGATTAGAACTAGGATTAGGTTTAGAGACACGGTTAGAATTAGGGTTAGTTTTAGGTTTAGTGTTGAAGGACAGAGTTAGGGTTTGGGTTAGCATTAGGGTTAGGGTTCGTGTTAGGATTAGGGTTAGGGACAGAGTTGGGAAGAGTGTTAGGGCTCCATTTAGAGTTAGGGCTAGGGATACGTTTAGGTTTAGGTTTTGGGTTAGGAAAAGGGTTAGCTACAGGGGCAGGTATAGTTTAGGGACACAGTGAGTGTTAGAGTTAGGATTAGGGTTAGGGTTAAGGTTAGGGTTTGGGTTAGGGTTAGGGTTATGGTTAGGTTTAGGGTTTAGGGTTAGGGTTAGGGTTAGGGTTTAGGGTTTAGGGTTTAGGGTTTAGGATTAGGGTTAGCGTTAGGGTTAGGGTTAGGGTTAGGGTTAGGGTTTAGGGTTTACGGTTTGGGTTAGGGTTAGGGTTAGGTTTAGGGTTAGGGTTATGGTTTAGGGTTAGGGTTAGGGTTAGGGTTAGGGTTAGGGACAGGATTAGGGTTTGGGACATGGTTAGGTTTAGTGTTAGGGTTATAGTTAAGTTTAGGTTTTGTCTGATGCTTAAGATTAGGTTTAGGGACAGGGTTATTGACAGGGTGAGGGTTAGAGTTAAGGGTGGAGAGACGGTAAGGGTCAGAGTTAGGTTTAGCGACAGTGTTAGGGGTAGGGTTAATATTAGAGGCAGAGTTAGGGTTAAGGTTAGCGTTATGGTTAGAAACAGATTAGGTTGAGTGATAGTGTTAGTATTAGTGACAGGCTTACTGTTAGGGTTAGGGTTAGGGTTAGGGTTTCGGGTTTCGGGTTAGGGTTACGGTTAGGGTTAGGGACACGATTCGGGTTTGGGACATGGTTAGGTTTAGTGTTAGGTTTATAGTGAAGTTTAGGTTTTGGCTGATGGTTAAGATTAGGTTTAGTGACAGGGTTAATGACAGGGTGAGGGTTAGAATTAAGGTTAGAGAGATGGTAAGGGTCAGAGTTAGGTTTAGTGACAGTGTTAGGGTTAGGGTTAGGGTTAGGTTAGGGTTAGGGTTTAGGGATAGGTTTAGGGTTAGGGTTAGGGTTTAAGGTAAGGTTAGGTTTAGGGTTAGGGTTTAGGATTTAGGGTTAGGGTTACGGTTAGGGTTAGGTTTAGGGTTGGGGACACGATTCGGGTTTGGGACATGGTTAAGTTCAGTGTTAGGGTTGTAGTTAAGTTTAGGTTTTAGCTAATGGATAAGGTTAGGGTTAGGGACAGGATTAGTGACAGGGTGAGGGTTAGAGTTAAGGTTAGAGAGACAGTAAGGGTCAGAGTCAGGTTTAGCGACAGTGTTAGGATTAGGGTTAATATTAGAGGCAGAGTTAGGGTTAAGGTTAGCGTTATGGTTAGAAACAGATTAGGTTGTGTGATAGTGTTAGTATTAGTGACAGGCTTACTGTTAGGGTTAGGGTTAGGGTTAGGGTTTCGGGTTTCGGGTTAGGGTTACGGTTAGGGTTAGGGACACGATTCGGGTTTGGGACATGGTTAGGTTTAGTGTTAGGTTTATAGTGAAGTTTAGGTTTTGGCTGATGGTTAAGATTAGGTTTAGTGACAGGGTTAATGACAGGGTGAGGGTTAGAATTAAGGTTAGAGAGATGGTAAGGGTCAGAGTTAGGTTTAGTGACAGTGTTAGGGTTAGGGTTAGGGTTAGGTTAGGGTTAGGGTTTAGGGATAGGTTTAGGGTTAGGGTTAGGGTTTAAGGTAAGGTTAGGTTTAGGGTTAGGGTTTAGGATTTAGGGTTAGGGTTACGGTTAGGGTTAGGTTTAGGGTTGGGGACACGATTCGGGTTTGGGACATGGTTAAGTTCAGTGTTAGGGTTGTAGTTAAGTTTAGGTTTTAGCTAATGGATAAGGTTAGGGTTAGGGACAGGATTAGTGACAGGGTGAGGGTTAGAGTTAAGGTTAGAGAGACAGTAAGGGTCAGAGTCAGGTTTAGCGACAGTGTTAGGATTAGGGTTAATATTAGAGGCAGAGTTAGGGTTAAGGTTAGCGTTATGGTTAGAAACAGATTAGGTTGTGTGATAGTGTTAGTATTAGTGACAGGCTTACTGTTAGGGTTAAGTTTAGGTTTAGAGACAGTGTTAAGTTTAGCTTTGGAGTTGAGTTTTGTGTTAGGTTTCAGTTTAGGGCTAGGGTTAGTGTTAGAGACAGGGTGGCCTTCGGATTAGGGTAGGGATAGGGTCAGGCACAAGGATAGGGATATGGTTATGGTTAGGGTTGGGATTAGAGACAGGTTTAAGGTTAGGGTCAGGTTTAGAGACCGGTATTGTAAGGGTTAGGGTCAAGGTATACGTATGGTTTAGGTTAAGATTAGGGACAGGTTACAGTTAGGTTTAGGGTTAGGAACAAGATGAGAGCTAGGTTTGAGGTGTATGTTTTTGTCAGGGTTAGGTCTGAAGTAGGATTAGAGTTAGGGTTCGAATTAGAGTTAGGGGAACGTTAAGGATTAAGGATAGGTTTAGGGTTAACGTTAGGGACAGGAATAGGGTCAGTGTTAGGGTTAAGATTAGGGATAGGTACAGAGTTAGGTTTAAGAGTACGAACAGGCTTATTGATCTGATTAGGGTTAGTGTTTATGACACAATTAGGGTCACGGTTAGAGATACGCGTAGCTTTCCCGACATGGTTAGATTTAGGGTTACTCTTAGCGTTAAGTTTAGGGACAGGTTAACGGTTAGTGTTAGAGTTAGGGTCAGGGCTAAGGTTAGGTTTACAGTTCGATTTACATTCAGGGTTATGGTTAAAGACAGGCTAGTGTTCTGGTTAGGATTAAGGTTTCCATTAAAATCAGGGACACAGTTAAGCTTAGTGTAAGGTTTAGGGTTAGTGGTAAAGACACGGTTTGGTTTAGGGTATGGGTTCGGCTGAGATTCAGTGTTAGGGACAGGTTAGGGTAGGATTAGTGTTAGGTGTACAGGCAGTTTTCGGGTTAGAGTTACAAAATTCGTTATGAGTAAGTGTAGAAACAGGGTTAGGGTTAGTGAAGTCGTTAGGGTTAGGGTTAGGGTTAGCTACAGGGTTAGGTTTAGGGAGATGGTTAGGTTTGGGGTTTGTGTGAAGTTTAGAAAAAGGGTTATTTTCAGAGTTCGGTTTAGGAAAAGGGTTACAATAACAGGGTTTGGATTAAGAAGAGTATGCATGGTAGGCACACGGATGGCTTAGGGTTCGCATGAGGGTGAGGAATACAATTGGAGTTTTCATTTGACATAGGGGAGGTCTTAGGGTTAGAGACAAGGTTAAGGTTAGGGACAGCATTAGGGTTAGAGAGAAGATTAAGGTTAGGGACACTGTCAGGGTTAGTGTTAAGTTTAAGTTTAGGGTTACACTTAGGGTTAGGGACAAAATTAGGGTTAGGGTTATGGACAGTGTTAGGTTTAGGGTTAAAGTTAGGGTCAGCGCTCAAGTTAAGGTTAACATTAAGGTTAGGGATAGGTTTAGGGGTAGGGTTAGAAACAAGGTTAGACTTACGGTTAGGATTAGAGGCACGGTTATTTTTAAATTAGGGTTCAAAACAGAGTTAAGGGTAGTGTTAGGGTTAGGAATACTTTTTAGGGTTAGGGTTTGGTTTAGGGTTTGTTTTAGGGTTTGGGGCAGAGTTAGGGTTAGGAACATAGTTAGTGTTCGGTTTAGGGTTAAGCTTAGGGACAGAGTTAGGGTTAGAGTTAGGGTTAAGGACAGGGTTATGATTAGTGTCAGGGTTTGTGTTCAGGACAGTGTCAGGGCAGGCCGTAGGATCAGGGTAGGGTTTGTGTTCAGGTTAGGATATGCTAGGGTTAGGGTTAGGGGCATAGCTAGGGTTGAGGGCAGAGTTAGTGTTACGGTTAGGAACATGGCTAAGGTTAGGGTTCATGTTAGGGACCGTTTCAGGGTTACGTTTAGTGTTAAGGGTTGGGTTAGAATGGAGGACACGGTTAGGGTTAGTGTTAGGGTAACACGTCTCACGTGACATCGGCTGGGGAACTACAGTTAGATGGCGAAGAGTTAAGAAACTCCAGAGCCAAAAATAGAGTTTCTGTGGGCCAGTGTTCTCATCTCTGAGGCCCAAGCCTTAATACTGTGGGCGCATAGCTTTTCTTTACAACTGCCACCAAGAAGTCAATTTGAATATCTATACACAGGGAGTTGATTCTATTTGTCTGGCAGCTGCTTCGCCAAAACTCATTGTGATCAAACACAAGTTTTGCTTTCACATGTACGTATGATCCCCAGGATGGACTCAGCATTCCGAGACCACCGGATAAGGAAGTTGTACTGAGATCATTCCCTCGGGTCTTAGCATTCGAGACACTTCCTTATGACGAGAAAGGCTCAGTGCACAGGAGCATTCGACTCGGCAGCTCCACGGTGACATTAGGGTTAGGTTTATAAACAGGATGAAGTCAGGTTTAGGGTTAGGGTTACCGACAGAGTTTGCTTTAGGGTAAGGGACAGGATTAGAACTAGGATTAGGTTTAGAGACACGGTTAGAATTAGGGTTAGTTTTAGGTTTAGTGTTGAAGGACAGAGTTAGGGTTTGGGTTAGCATTAGGGTTAGGGTTCGTGTTAGGATTAGGGTTAGGGACAGAGTTGGGAAGAGTGTTAGGGCTCCATTTAGAGTTAGGGCTAGGGATACGTTTAGGTTTAGGTTTTGGGTTAGGAAAAGGGTTAGCTACAGGGGCAGGTATAGTTTAGGGACACAGTGAGTGTTAGAGTTAGGATTAGGGTTAGGGTTAAGGTTAGGGTTTGGGTTAGGGTTAGGGTTATGGTTAGGTTTAGGGTTTAGGGTTAGGGTTAGGGTTAGGGTTTAGGGTTTAGGGTTTAGGGTTTAGGATTAGGGTTAGCGTTAGGGTTAGGGTTAGGGTTAGGGTTTAGGGTTTACGGTTTGGGTTAGGGTTAGGGTTAGGTTTAGGGTTAGGGTTATGGTTTAGGGTTAGGGTTAGGGTTAGGGTTAGGGTTAGGGACAGGATTAGGGTTTGGGACATGGTTAGGTTTAGTGTTAGGGTTATAGTTAAGTTTAGGTTTTGTCTGATGCTTAAGATTAGGTTTAGGGACAGGGTTATTGACAGGGTGAGGGTTAGAGTTAAGGGTGGAGAGACGGTAAGGGTCAGAGTTAGGTTTAGCGACAGTGTTAGGGGTAGGGTTAATATTAGAGGCAGAGTTAGGGTTAAGGTTAGCGTTATGGTTAGAAACAGATTAGGTTGAGTGATAGTGTTAGTATTAGTGACAGGCTTACTGTTAGGGTTAGGGTTAGGGTTAGGGTTTCGGGTTTCGGGTTAGGGTTACGGTTAGGGTTAGGGACACGATTCGGGTTTGGGACATGGTTAGGTTTAGTGTTAGGTTTATAGTGAAGTTTAGGTTTTGGCTGATGGTTAAGATTAGGTTTAGTGACAGGGTTAATGACAGGGTGAGGGTTAGAATTAAGGTTAGAGAGATGGTAAGGGTCAGAGTTAGGTTTAGTGACAGTGTTATGGTTAGGGTTAGGGTTAGGTTAGGGTTAGGGTTTAGGGATAGGTTTAGGGTTAGGGTTAGGGTTTAAGGTTAGGTTAGGTTTAGGGTTAGGGTTTAGGATTTAGGGTTAGGGTTACGGTTAGGGTTAGGTTTAGGGTTGGGGACACGATTCGGGTTTGGGACATGGTTAAGTTCAGTGTTAGGGTTGTAGTTAAGTTTAGGTTTTAGCTAATGGATAAGGTTAGGGTTAGGGACAGGATTAGTGACAGGGTGAGGGTTAGAGTTAAGGTTAGAGAGACAGTAAGGGTCAGAGTCAGGTTTAGCGACAGTGTTAGGATTAGGGTTAATATTAGAGGCAGAGTTAGGGTTAAGGTTAGCGTTATGGTTAGAAACAGATTAGGTTGTGTGATAGTGTTAGTATTAGTGACAGGCTTACTGTTAGGGTTAAGTTTAGGTTTAGAGACAGTGTTAAGTTTAGCTTTGGAGTTGAGTTTTGTGTTAGGTTTCAGTTTAGGGCTAGGGTTAGTGTTAGAGACAGGGTGGCCTTCGGATTAGGGTAGGGATAGGGTCAGGCACAAGGATAGGGATATGGTTATGGTTAGGGTTGGGATTAGAGACAGGTTTAAGGTTAGGGTCAGGTTTAGAGACCGGTATTGTAAGGGTTAGGGTCAAGGTATACGTATGGTTTAGGTTAAGATTAGGGACAGGTTACAGTTAGGTTTAGGGTTAGGAACAAGATGAGAGCTAGGTTTGAGGTGTATGTTTTTGTCAGGGTTAGGTCTGAAGTAGGATTAGAGTTAGGGTTCGAATTAGAGTTAGGGGAACGTTAAGGATTAAGGATAGGTTTAGGGTTAACGTTAGGGACAGGAATAGGGTCAGTGTTAGGGTTAAGATTAGGGATAGGTACAGAGTTAGGTTTAAGAGTACGAACAGGCTTATTGATCTGATTAGGGTTAGTGTTTATGACACAATTAGGGTCACGGTTAGAGATACGCGTAGCTTTCCCGACATGGTTAGATTTAGGGTTACTCTTAGCGTTAAGTTTAGGGACAGGTTAACGGTTAGTGTTAGAGTTAGGGTCAGGGCTAAGGTTAGGTTTACGGTTCGATTTACATTCAGGGTTATGGTTAAAGACAGGCTAGTGTTCTGGTTAGGATTAAGGTTTCCATTAAAATCAGGGACACAGTTAAGCTTAGTGTAAGGTTTAGGGTTAGTGATAAAGACACGGTTTGGTTTAGGGTATGGGTTCGGCTGAGATTCAGTGTTAGGGACAGGTTAGGGTAGGATTAGTGTTAGGGGTAGAGACAGGTTTCGGGTTAGAGTTACAAAATTGGTTATGAGTAAGTGTAAAAACAGGGTTAGGGGCCGGCCGAGTGGCGCGATGGTTAAGAACTCGCTTGGGACACCAGAGGGCCCCGGTTCGGATCCCACATATGAGGGCCAGTGACACTGCCCTCCACAGCTAAGATGCTGAACAACAGCTCAACCTGGAGCTGGGCTGCCATGAGTCGCCGGCGACGGCGTGGGCTGCAGTCCCTGTGGCAGTGCATTGCCATGGGCTACCGTGTGTGGCCAGCAGCCAGCGTGAGCGGCCAGCAGCCAGCGTGAGCGGCCAGCAGCCGCAGTGAGCGGCCGTCCAGAAGCCGGCGACTGATCTGCCTCGCCAGAGAAGAGCGCAATGATGGTGCCAACTTGGGCCAGTGAAGCAACGTCCTCCACAACTAGATTGAAGAACAAAACGACAGCAACTTGTCTGTTCCCCTTTCCCCAATTCCCCAGCACTGTTCCCATCCCCACAATTCCCCAATAAAAATCTTTAAAAAAAAAAAAAAAAAAAAAAAAAAAAAAAAACAGGGTTAGGGTTAGTGAAGTTGTTAGGGTTAGGGTGAGGGTTAGCTACAGGGTTAAGTTTAGGGAGAAGGTTAGTTTTGGGGTTTGTGTGAAGTTTAGAAAAAGGGTTATTTTCAGAGTTCGGTTTAGGAAAAGGGTTACAATAACAGGGTTTGGATTAAGAAGAGTATGCATGGTAGGCACACGGATGGCTTAGGGTTCGCATGAGGGTGAGGAATACAATTGGAGTTTTCATTTGACATAGGGGAGGTCTTAGGGTTAGAGACAAGGTTAAGGTTAGGGACAGCATTAGGGTTAGAGAGAAGATTAAGGTTAGGGACACTGTCAGGGTTAGTGTTAAGTTTAAGTTTAGGGTTACACTTAGGGTTAGGGACAAAATTAGGGTTAGGGTTATGGACAGTGTTAGGTTTAGGGTTAAAGTTAGGGTCAGCGCTCAAGTTAAGGTTAACATTAAGGTTAGGGATAGGTTTAGGGGTAGGGTTAGAAACAAGGTTAGACTTACGGTTAGGATTAGAGGCACGGTTATTTTTAAATTAGGGTTCAAAACAGAGTTAAGGGTAGTGTTAGGGTTAGGAATACTTTTTAGGGTTAGGGTTTGGTTTAGGGTTTGTTTTAGGGTTTGGGGCAGAGTTAGGGTTAGGAACATAGTTAGTGTTCGGTTTAGGGTTAAGCTTAGGGACAGAGTTAGGGTTAGAGTTAGGGTTAAGGACAGGGTTATGATTAGTGTCAGGGTTTGTGTTCAGGACAGTGTCAGGGCAGGCCGTAGGATCAGGGTAGGGTTTGTGTTCAGGTTAGGATATGCTAGGGTTAGGGTTAGGGGCATAGCTAGGGTTGAGGGCAGAGTTAGTGTTACGGTTAGGAACATGGCTAAGGTTAGGGTTCATGTTAGGGACCGTTTCAGGGTTACGTTTAGTGTTAAGGGTTGGGTTAGAATGGAGGACACGGTTAGGGTTAGTGTTAGGGTAACACGTCTCACGTGACATCGGCTGGGGAACTACAGTTAGATGGCGAAGAGTTAAGAAACTCCAGAGCCAAAAATAGAGTTTCTGTGGGCCAGTGTTCTCATCTCTGAGGCCCAAGCCTTAATACTGTGGGCGCATAGCTTTTCTTTACAACTGCCACCAAGAAGTCAATTTGAATATCTATACACAGGGAGTTGATTCTATTTGTCTGGCAGCTGCTTCGCCAAAACTCATTGTGATCAAACACAAGTTTTGCTTTCACATGTACGTATGATCCCCAGGATGGACTCAGCATTCCGAGACCACCGGATAAGGAAGTTGTACTGAGATCATTCCCTCGGGTCTTAGCATTCGAGACACTTCCTTATGACGAGAAAGGCTCAGTGCACAGGAGCATTCGACTCGGCAGCTCCACGGTGACATTAGGGTTAGGTTTATAAACAGGATGAAGTTAGGTTTAGGGTTAGGGTTACCGACAGAGTTTGCTTTAGGGTAAGGGACAGGATTAGAACTAGGATTAGGTTTAGAGACACGGTTAGAATTAGGGTTAGTTTTAGGTTTAGTGTTGAAGGACAGAGTTAGGGTTTGGGTTAGCATTAGGGTTAGGGTTCGTGTTAGGATTAGGGTTAGGGACAGAGTTGGGAAGAGTGTTAGGGCTCCATTTAGAGTTAGGGCTAGGGATACGTTTAGGTTTAGGTTTTGGGTTAGGAAAAGGGTTAGCTACAGGGGCAGGTATAGTTTAGGGACACAGTGAGTGTTAGAGTTAGGATTAGGGTTAGGGTTAAGGTTAGGGTTTGGGTTAGGGTTAGGGTTATGGTTAGGTTTAGGGTTTAGGGTTAGGGTTAGGGTTAGGGTTTAGGGTTTAGGGTTTAGGGTTTAGGATTAGGGTTAGCGTTAGGGTTAGGGTTAGGGTTAGGGTTTAGGGTTTACGGTTTGGGTTAGGGTTAGGGTTAGGTTTAGGGTTAGGGTTATGGTTTAGGGTTAGGGTTAGGGTTAGGGTTAGGGTTAGGGACAGGATTAGGGTTTGGGACATGGTTAGGTTTAGTGTTAGGGTTATAGTTAAGTTTAGGTTTTGTCTGATGCTTAAGATTAGGTTTAGGCACAGGGTTATTGACAGGGTGAGGGTTAGAGTTAAGGGTGGAGAGACGGTAAGGGTCAGAGTTAGGTTTAGCGACAGTGTTAGGGGTAGGGTTAATATTAGAGGCAGAGTTAGGGTTAAGGTTAGCGTTATGGTTAGAAACAGATTAGGTTGAGTGATAGTGTTAGTATTAGTGACAGGCTTACTGTTAGGGTTAGGGTTAGGGTTAGGGTTTCGGGTTTCGGGTTAGGGTTACGGTTAGGGTTAGGGACACGATTCGGGTTTGGGACATGGTTAGGTTTAGTGTTAGGTTTATAGTGAAGTTTAGGTTTTGGCTGATGGTTAAGATTAGGTTTAGTGACAGGGTTAATGACAGGGTGAGGGTTAGAATTAAGGTTAGAGAGATGGTAAGGGTCAGAGTTAGGTTTAGTGACAGTGTTAGGGTTAGGGTTAGGGTTAGGTTAGGGTTAGGGTTTAGGGATAGGTTTAGGGTTAGGGTTAGGGTTTAAGGTAAGGTTAGGTTTAGGGTTAGGGTTTAGGATTTAGGGTTAGGGTTACGGTTAGGGTTAGGTTTAGGGTTGGGGACACGATTCGGGTTTGGGACATGGTTAAGTTCAGTGTTAGGGTTGTAGTTAAGTTTAGGTTTTAGCTAATGGATAAGGTTAGGGTTAGGGACAGGATTAGTGACAGGGTGAGGGTTAGAGTTAAGGTTAGAGAGACAGTAAGGGTCAGAGTCAGGTTTAGCGACAGTGTTAGGATTAGGGTTAATATTAGAGGCAGAGTTAGGGTTAAGGTTAGCGTTATGGTTAGAAACAGATTAGGTTGTGTGATAGTGTTAGTATTAGTGACAGGCTTACTGTTAGGGTTAAGTTTAGGTTTAGAGACAGTGTTAAGTTTAGCTTTGGAGTTGAGTTTTGTGTTAGGTTTCAGTTTAGGGCTAGGGTTAGTGTTAGAGACAGGGTGGCCTTCGGATTAGGGTAGGGATAGGGTCAGGCACAAGGATAGGGATATGGTTATGGTTAGGGTTGGGATTAGAGACAGGTTTAAGGTTAGGGTCAGGTTTAGAGACCGGTATTGTAAGGGTTAGGGTCAAGGTATACGTATGGTTTAGGTTAAGATTAGGGACAGGTTACAGTTAGGTTTAGGGTTAGGAACAAGATGAGAGCTAGGTTTGAGGTGTATGTTTTTGTCAGGGTTAGGTCTGAAGTAGGATTAGAGTTAGGGTTCGAATTAGAGTTAGGGGAACGTTAAGGATTAAGGATAGGTTTAGGGTTAACGTTAGGGACAGGAATAGGGTCAGTGTTAGGGTTAAGATTAGGGATAGGTACAGAGTTAGGTTTAAGAGTACGAACAGGCTTATTGATCTGATTAGGGTTAGTGTTTATGACACAATTAGGGTCACGGTTAGAGATACGCGTAGCTTTCCCGACATGGTTAGATTTAGGGTTACTCTTAGCGTTAAGTTTAGGGACAGGTTAACGGTTAGTGTTAGAGTTAGGGTCAGGGCTAAGGTTAGGTTTACGGTTCGATTTACATTCAGGGTTATGGTTAAAGACAGGCTAGTGTTCTGGTTAGGATTAAGGTTTCCATTAAAATCAGGGACACAGTTAAGCTTAGTGTAAGGTTTAGGGTTAGTGATAAAGACACGGTTTGGTTTAGGGTATGGGTTCGGCTGAGATTCAGTGTTAGGGACAGGTTAGGGTAGGATTAGTGTTAGGGGTAGAGACAGGTTTCGGGTTAGAGTTACAAAATTGGTTATGAGTAAGTGTAAAAACAGGGTTAGGGTTAGTGAAGTTGTTAGGGTTAGGGTGAGGGTTAGCTACAGGGTTAAGTTTAGGGAGAAGGTTAGTTTTGGGGTTTGTGTGAAGTTTAGAAAAAGGGTTATTTTCAGGTTTCGGTTTAGGAAAAGGGTTACTATAACAGGGTTTGGATTAAGAACCGTATGCATCGTAGGCACACGGATGGCTTAGGGTTCGCATGAGGGTGAGGAATACAATTGGGGTTTTCATTTGACATAGGGGAGGTCTTAGAGTTAGAGACAAGGTTAAGGTTAGGGACAGGATTAGGGTTAGAGACAAGATTAAGGTTAGGGACACTGTCAGGGTTAGTGTTAAGTTTAAGTTTAGGGTTACACTTAGGGTTAGGGACAAAATTAGGGTTAGGGTTATGGACAGTGTTAGGTTTAGGGTTAAAGTTAGGGTCAGCGCTCAAGTTAAGGTTAACATTAAGGTTAGGGTTAGGTTTAGGGGTAGGGTTAGAAACAAGGTTAGAGTTACGGTTAGGATGAGAGGCACGGTTATATTTAAATTAGTGTTCAAAACAGAGTTAAGGGTAGTGTTAGGTTTAGAAATACTTTTTAGGGTTAGGGTTTGGTTTAGGGTTTGTTTTAGGGTTCGGGACAGAGTTAGGGTTAGGAACATAGTTAGTGTTAGGTTTAGGGTTAAGCTTTGGGACAGAGTTATGGTTACATTTAGGGTTAAGGACAGGGTTATGATTAGGGTCAGGGTTAGTGTTCAGGACAGTGTCAGGGCAGGACAAGTTTTGCTGTAGGATTACGGTAGGGTTTGGGTTCAGGTTAGGATATTTTAGGGTTAGGGTTAGGGGCATATCTAGGGTTGAGGACAGAGTCAGTGTTACGGTTAGGAACATGGCTAAGGTTAGGGTTCATGTAAGGGACAGTTTCAGGGTTACGTTTAGTGTTAAGGGTTGGGTTAGAATGGAGGACACGTTTAATGTTAGTGTTAGGGTATCATGCGTCATGTGACATCGGCTGGGGAACTTCAGTTACATGGCGAAGAGTTAAGAAACACCAGAGCCAAAAATAGAGTTTATGTGGTCCAGTGTTCTCATCTCTGAGGCCCAAGCCTTAATACTGTGGGTGCCTAGCTTTTCTTTACAACTGCCACAAAGAAGCCAATTTGAATATCTATAACTAGGGAGTTGATTCTATTTGTCTGGCAGCTGCTTCGCCAAAACTCATTGTGATCAAACACAAGTTTTGCTTTCACATGTACATATGATCCCCCGGATGGACTCAGCATTCCGAGACCACCGGATAAGGAAGTTGTACTGAGATCATTCCCTCGGGTCTTAGCATTCGGAGACACTTCCTTATGACGTGAAAGGCTCAGTGCACAGGAGCATTCGAATCGGCAGCTCCACGTTGACATTAGGGTTAGGTTTATAAACAGGATGAAGTTAGGTTTAGGGTTAGGGTTACCGACAGAGTTTGCTTTAGGGTAAGGGACAGGATTAGAACTAGGATTAGGTTTAGAGACACGGTTAGAATTAGGGTTAGTTTTAGGTTTAGTGTTGAAGGACAGAGTTAGGGTTTGGGTTAGCATTAGGGTTAGGGTTCGTGTTAGGATTAGGGTTAGGGACAGAGTTGGGAAGAGTGTTAGGGCTCCATTTAGAGTTAGGGCTAGGGATACGTTTAGGTTTAGGTTTTGGGTTAGGAAAAGGTTTAGCTACAGGGGCAGGGATAGTTTAGGGACACAGTGAGTGTTAGAGTTAGGATTAGGGTTAGGGTTAAGGTTAGGGTTTGGGTTAGGGTTAGGGTTATGGTTAGGGTTAGGGTTTAGGATTAGGGTTAGGGTCAGGGTTAGGGTTTAGGGTTTACGGTTTGGGTTAGGGTTAGGGTTAGGGTTAGGTTTATGTTTAGGGTTAGGGTTAGGGTTAGGGTTAGGGTTAGGGTTAGGTTTTAGGGATAGGGTTAGGGTTAGGTTTAGGGTTTAGGTTTAGGGTTAGGGTTAAGGTTAGAGTTTAGGGTTTAGGGTTTGGGTTAGGGTTAGGGTTAGCGTTAGGTTTAGGGTTAGGGACAGGATTAGGGTTTGGGACATGGTCAGGTTTAGTGTTAGGGTTATAGTTAAGTTTAGGTTTTGTCTGATGCTTAAGTTTAGGTTTAGGGACAGGGTTAGTGACAGGGTGAGGGTTAGAGTTAAGGTTGGGGAGACGGTAAGGGTCAAGTTAGGTTTAGCGACAGTGTTAGGGTTAGGGTTAATATTAGAGGCAGAGTTAGGGTTAAGGTTAGCGTTAGGGTTAGGGTTCGTGTTAGGATTAGTGTTAGGTACATAGTTGGGAAGAGTGTTAGGGCTCCATTTATAGTTAGGTCTAGGGATACGTTTAGATTTAGGTTTCGGGTTAGGAAAAGGGTTAGCTACAGGGGCAGGAATAGGGTAGGGACACAGTGAGTGTTAGAGTTAGGATTAGGGTTAGGGTTAGGGTTAGGGTTTGGGTTAGGATTAGGGTTAGGGTTTAGGGTCACAGTTAGGGTTAGGATTAAGGTTTAGGGTTTAGGGTTTAGTGTTTAAGGTTAGGGTTAGCCTTAGGGTTGGGTTAGGTTTAGGGTTAGGGTTTAGGGTTAGGGTTATGGTTAGGGTTAGGGACAGGATTAGGGTTTGGGACATGGTTAGGTTTAGTGTTAGGGTTATAGTTAAGTTTAGGTTTTGTCTGATGCTTAAGTTTAGGTTTAGGGACAGGGTTACTGACAGGGTTTGGGTTAGAGTTAAGGGTGGAGAGACGGTAAGGGTCAGAGTTAGGTTTAGCGACAGTGTTAGGGTTAGGGTTAATATTAGAGTCAGAGTTAAGGTTAAGGTTAGCGTTATGGTTAGAAGCAGATTAGGTTGAGTGATAGTGTTAGTATTAGTGACAGGCTTAGTGTTAGTGTTAGCGTTAGGGTTTGGGACAGTGTTAGGGTTAGGTTTGGAGTTGAGTTTAGTGTTAGGTTTCAGTTTAGGGCTATGGTAAGTGTTAGAGACAGGGTGGCCTTCGGATTAGGGTAGGGATAGTCTCAGGCACAGGGATAGGGATATGGTTATGCTTAGGGTTGGGATTAGAAACAGGTTAAAAGTTAAGGTCAGGGTTAGGGACAGGTATGGTTAGGCTTAGGGTTAAGGGTTAGAGTCAGAGTTAAGGTTAAGGTTAGCGTTATGGTTAGAAGCAGATTAGGTTTAGTGATAGTGTTAGTATTAGTGACAGGCTTAGTGTTAGTGTTAGCGTTAGGGTTTGGAACAGTGTTAGGGTTAGGTTTGGAGTTGAGTTTAGTGTTAGGTTTCAGTTTAGGGCTATGGTAAGTGTTAGAGACAGGGTGGCCTTCGGATTACGGTAGGGATAGGGACAGGCACAGGGATAGGGATATGGTTATGCTTAGGGTTGGGATTAGAAACAGGTTTAAAGTTAGGGTCAGGGTTAGAGACAGGTATGGTTAGGGTTAGGGTCAAGGTATAGGTAAGATTTAGGTTAAGATTAGGGACAGATTACAGTTAGGTTTAGGGTTAGGAACAAGATTCGGGCTAGGGTTGAGGTGTATGTTAGTGTCAGGGTTAGGTCTGAAGTAGGATTAGAGTTAGGGTTAGAATTAGAGTTAGGGGAACGGTTAGGATTAAGGATAGGTTTAGGGTTAACGTTACGCACAGGAATAGGGTTAGTGTTAGGGTTATGATTAGGGATAGGTACAGAGTTAGGTTGAAGAGTACGAACAGGCTTATGGATTATTAGGGTTAGGGTTTATGACACAATTAGGGTCACGGTTAGAGTTACACTTAGCTTTACCGACATGGTTAGCTTTAGGGTTACTCTTAGCGTTAAGTTTAGGGACAGGTTAAGGGTTAGTGTTAGAGTTAGGGTCAGGGCTAGGTTTAGGTTTCTGGTTCGATTTACATTTAGGGTTATGGTTAAAGACAAGCTAGTGTTCTGGTTAAGATTAGGGTTTCCGTTAAAATTAGGGACACAGTTAAGTTTACTGTAAGGTTTAGGGTTAGTGATAAAGACACGGTTTGGTTTAGGGTATGGGTTTGGGGGAGATTCAGTGTTAGGGACAGGTTAGGGTAGGATTAGTGTTAGGGGTACAGGCAGTTTTCGGGTTAGAGTTACAAAATTCGTTATGAGTAAGTGTAAAAACAGGGGTAGGGTTAGTGAAGTCGTTAGGGTTAGGGTTAGGGTTAGCTACAGGGTTAGGTTTAGGGAGATGGTTAGGTTTGGGGTTTGTGTGAAGTTTAGAAAAAGGGTTATTTTCAGAGTTCGTTTTAGGAAAAGGCTTACAATAACAGGGTTTGGATTAAGAAGAGTATGCATGGTAGGCACACGGATGGCTTAGGGTTCGCATGAGGGTGAGGAATACATTTGGGGTTTTCATTTGACATAGGGGAGGTCTTAGGGTTAGAGACAAGGTTAAGGTTAGGGACAGCATTAGGGTTAGAGACAAGATTAAGGTTAGGGACACTGTCAGGGTTAGTGTTAAGTTTAAGTTTAGGGTTACATTTAGGGTTAGGGACAAAATTAGGGTTAGGGTTATGGACAGTGTTAGGTTTAGGGTTAAAGTTAGGGTCAGCGCTCAAGTTAAGGTTAACATTAAGGTTAGGGATAGGTTTAGGGGTAGGGTTAGAAACAAGGTTAGACTTACGGTTAGGATTAGAGGCACGGTTATTTTTATATTAGGGTTCAAAACAGAGTTAAGGGTAGTGTTAGGGTTAGGAATACTTTTTAGGGTTAGGGTTTGGTTTAGGGTTTGTTTTAGGGTTAGGGTTAGGGTTAGGGTTAGGGTTAGGGTTAGAGTTAGGGTTAGGGTTAGGGTTAGGGTTAGGGTTAGGTTTTAGGGATAGGTTTAGGGTTAGGGTTACGGTTTAGGTTTAGGGTTAGGGTTAAGGTTAGGGTTTAGGGTTAGGGTTAGGGTTAGAGTTAGGGTTTAGGCTTTAGGGTTAGGGTTAGTGCTAGGGTTTAGTGTTTAGGGTTAGGGTTAGGGTTAGGGTTAGGGTTAGGGTTTGGGTTTAGGGTGTAGGTTTAGGGTTAGGGTTAGTGTTAGGATTTCGGGTTTAGTGTTAGGGTTAAGGTTAGGGTTAGGGTTAGGTACACGTTTCGGGTTTGAGACATGGTTAGGTTTAGTGTTAGGGTTATAGTTAAGTTTAGGTTTTGGGTGATGGTTAAGGTTAGGTTTAGGGACAGGGTTAGTTACAGGGTGAGGGTTACAGTTAAAGATAGAGAGACGGTAAGGGTCAGAGTTAGGTTTAGCGACTGTGTTAGGGTTAGGTTTAGGGTTAGGTTAGGGTTAGGGTTAGAGTTAGGGTTTAGGGTTAGGGTTAGGGTTAGGGTTTAGGATTTAGGTTTATGGTTATGGTTAGGGTTAGGGTTAAGGTTAGGGGCAGGATTAGGGTTTGGGAAATGGTTAGGTTTAGTGTAGGGTTATAGTTAAATTTTGGTTTTGGCTGATGCTTAAGGTTAGTTTTAGGGACAGGTTTAGTGACAGGGTGAGGGTTAGAGTTAACTTTAGAGAGACGGTAAGGGTCAGAGTTAGGTTCAGCGACAGTGTTAGTGTTAGGGATCAGGTTAGGTTAGGGTTTAGGGTTAGGGTTAGGGTTAGGGTTAGGAATAGGGGAGGGTTAGTGTTTACATTTTAGGGTTAGGGTTTAGGGATAGGGTTAGGTTTAGGGTTAGGGTTAGGTTTAGAGTTAGGATTTAGGCTTTAGGGTTATGGTTAGAGTTAGAGTTAGGGCTTATGGTTTAGGGTTAGGGTTAGGGTTTCTGGTTTAGGGTTAGGGTTAACTTTAGGGTTAGGCTTAGGTATACGATTCGGGTTTGAGACATGTTTAGGTTTAGTGTTACGGTTATGGTTAGGGTTAAGGTTAGGGTTAGGGTTAGGGTTAGGGTTAGGGTTTCGGGTTTAGGGTTAAGGTTAAGTTTAGTGTTAGGGTTAGGTACACGATTCGGGTTTGAGACATGTTTAGGTTTAGTGTTAGGGTTATGGTTAAGTTTAGGTTTTGGCTGATGGTTAAGGTTAGGTTTAGGGACAGGGTTAGTTACAGAGTGAGTGTTACGGTTAGGGTTAGGGTTAGGGTTAGGGTTAGGTTTTAGGGATAGGGTTAGTGTTAGGATTACGGTTTATGTTTTGGCTGATGTTTAAGGTTAGGTTTAGGGACAGGGTTAGTTACAAGGTGATGGTTAGAGTTAAAGATAGAGAGACGTTAAGGGTCAGAGTTAGGTTTAGCGACAGTGTTAGGGTTAGGGTTAGGGTTAGGTTAGGGTTAGGGTTAGAGTTAGGGTTTAGGGTTAGGGTTAGGGTTAGGGTTTAGGATTTAGGGTTAGGGTTATGGTTAGGGTTAGGGTTAGGGTTTGGGGCAGGATTAGGTTTTGGGACATGGTTAGGTTTACTGTTAGGGTTATGTTAAGTTTAGGTTTTGTCTGATGCTTAAGTTTAGGTTTAGGGACAGGGTTACTGACAGGGTGAGGTTTAGAGTTAAGGTTGGAGAGACGGTAAGGGTCAGAGTTAGGTTTAGCGACAGTGTTAGGGTTAGGGATCAGGTTAGGTTAGGGTTTAAGGTTAGCGTTAGGGTTAGGGTTAGGAATAGGGGAGCGTTAGTGTTTACATTTTAGGGTTAGGGTTTAGGGATACGGTTAGAGTTAGGGTTAGGCTTAGAGTTAGGTTTAGGGTTAGGGTAAGGGTTAGGGTTATGTTTTAGGGATAGGGTTAGGGTTAGGGTTACGGTTTAGGTTTAGGGTTAGGGTTAAGGTTAGGGATTAGGGTTTAGGGTTAGGGTTAGGGTTAGAGTTAGGGTTTAGGCTTTAGGGTTAGGGATAGTGTTAGGGTTTAGGGTTTAGGTTTAGGGTTAGGGTTAGGGTTAGGATTAGGTTTTAGTGTTTCAGGTTAGGGTTAGCGTTAGGGTTAGGGTTTGGGTTTAGGGTTTAGGTTTAGGGTTAGGGTTAGTGTTAGGGTTTCGGGTTTAGTGTTAGGGTTAAGGTTATGGTTAGGGTTAGGTACACGACTCGGGTTTGAGACATGGTTAGGTTTAGTGTTAGGGTTATAGTTAAGTTTAGGTTTTGGCTGATGGTTAAGGTTAGGTTTAGGGACAGGGTTAGTTACAGGGTGAGGGTTAGAGTTAAAGATAGAGAGACGGTAAGTGTCAGAGTTAGGTTTAGCGACAGTGTTAGGGTTAGGGTTAGGGTTAGGTTAGGGTTAGGGTTAGGGTTAGGGTTAGGGTTAGGGTTAGGTTTTAGGGATATGATTAGGGTTAGGGTTACGGTTTAGGTTTAGGGTTAGGGTTAAGGTTAGGGTTTAGGGTTTAGGGTTTGGGATAGGGTTAGGGTTAGCATTAGTTTTAGGGTTAGGGACAGGACTAGGGTTTGGGACATGGTTAGGTTTACTGTTAGGGTTATATTAAGTTTAGGTTTTGTCTGATGCTTAAGTTTAGGTTTAGGGACAGGGTTAGTGACAGGGTGAGGGTTAGAGTTAAGGTTGGAGAGACGGTAAGGGTCAGAGTTAGGTTTAGCGACAGTGTTAGGGTTAGGAATCAGGTTAGGTTAGGGTTTAGGGTTAGGGTTAGAGTTAGGGTTAGGAATAGGGGAGGGTTAGTGTTTACATTTTAGGGTTAGGGTTTAGGGATAGGGTTAGGGTTAGGGTTAGGGTTAGAGTTAGGGTTAGGGTTAGGGTTAGGGTTAGGGTAAGGGTTAGGTTCTAGGGATAGGGTTAGGGTTAGGGTTAGGGTTAGGGTTAGGGTTAGTGTTAGGGTTTCGGGTTTAGTGTTAGGGTTAAGGTTAGGGTTAGGGTTAGGTACACGGTTCGGGTTTGAGACATGGTTAGGTTTAGTGTTAGTGTTATAGTTAAGTTTAGGTTTTGGCTGATGGTTAAGGTTAGGTTTAGGGACAGGGTTAGTTACAGGGTGAGGGTTAGAGATAAAGATAGACGGTAAGGGTCAGAGTTAGGTTTAGCGACAGTGTTAGGGTTAGGGATCAGGTTAGGTTAGGGTTTAGGGTTAGGGTTAGGATTAGGGTTAGGAATAGGGGAGGGTTAGTGTTTACATTTTAGGGTTAGGGTTTAGAGATAGGGTTAGTGTTAGGGTTAGGTTTAGAGTTAGGGTTAGGGTTAGGGTTAGGTTTTAGGGATAGGGTTATGGTTAGGGTTAAGTTTAGAGTTAGGGTTAGGGTTAGGGTTAGGTTTTAGGGATAGGGTTAGGGTTAGGGTTACGGTTTAGGTTTAGGGTTAGGATTAAGTTTAGGGTTTAGGGTTTAGGGTTAGGGTTAGTGTTAGGGTTAGGGACAGGATTAGGGTTTGGGACATGGTTAGGTTTAGTGTTAGGGTTATAGTTAAGTTTAGGTTTTGTCTGATGCTTAAGTTTAGGTTTAGGGACAGGGTTATTGACAGGGTGAGGGTTAGAGTTAAGGGTGGAGCGACGGTAAGGTCCAGAGTTAGGTTTAGCGACAGTGTTAGGGGTAGGGTTAATATTAGAGGCAGAGTTAGGGTTAAGGTTAGTGTTATGGTTAGAAACAGATTAGGTTGAGTGATAGTGTTAGTATTAGTGACAGGCTTAGTGTTAGGGTTAGGGTTAGGGTTTGGGTTTCGGGTTTCGGGTTAGGGTTACGGTTAGGGTTAGGGACACGATTCGGGTTTGGGACATGGTTAGGTTTAGTGTTAGGGTTATAGTGAAGTTTAGGTTTTGGCTGATGGTTAAGATTAGGTTTAGTGACAGGGTTAATGACAGGGTGAGGGTTAGAATTAAGGTTAGAGAGATGGTAAGGGTCAGAGTTAGGTTTAGTGACAGTGTTAGGGTTAGGGTTAGGGTTAGGTTAGGGTTAGGGTTTAGGGATAGGGTTAGGGTTAGGGTTAGGGTTTAAGGTAAGGTTAGGGTTAGGGTTAGGGTTTAGGATTTAGGGTTAGGGTTACGGTTAGGGTTAGGTTTAGGGTTAGGGACACGATTCGGGTTTGGGACATGGTTAAGTTCAGTGTTAGGGTTGTAGTTAAGTTTAGGTTTTGGCTGATGGTTAAGGTTAGGGTTAGGGACAGGATTAGTGACAGGGTGAGGGTTAGAATTAAGGTTAGAGAGATGGTAAGGGTCAGAGTTAGGTTTAGCGACAGTGTTAGGGTTAGGTTTACGGTTAGGTTAGGGTTAGGGTTAGAGTTAGGGTTTAGGGTTAGGGTTAGGGTTAGGGTTTAGGATTTAGGGTTAGGGTTATGGTTAGGGTTAGGGTTAGGGTTAGGGACAGGATTAGGGTTTGGGACATGGTTAGGTTTACTGTTAGGGTTATATTAAGTTTAGGTTTTGTCTGATGCTTAAGTTTAGGTTTAGGGACAGGGTTAGTGACAGGGTGAGGGTTAGAGTTAAGGTTGGAGAGACGGTAAGTGTCAGAGTTAGGTTTAGCGACAGTGTTAGGGTTAGGGATCAGGTTAGGTTAGGGTTTAGGGTTAGCGTTAGGGTTAGGGTTAGGAATAGGGAGGGTTAGTGTTTACATTTTAGGGTTACGGTTTAGGGATAGGGTTAGGTTTAGGTTTAGGGTTAGAGTTAGGGTTAGGGTTAGGGTTAGGGTTAGGGTTAGGGTTAGGGTTAGGGTTAGGGTTTGGGTTTAGGGTTTAGGTTTAGGGTTAGGGTTAGTGTTAGGATTTCGGGTTTAGTGTTAGGGTTAAGGTTAGGGTTAGGGTTAGGTACACGTTTCGGGTTTGAGACATGGTTAGGTTTAGTGTTAGGGTTATAGTTAAGTTTAGGTTTTGGGTGATGGTTAAGGTTAGGTTTAGGGACAGGGTTAGTTACAGGGTGAGGGTTACAGTTAAAGATAGAGAGACGGTAAGGGTCAGAGTTAGGTTTAGCGACTGTGTTAGGGTTAGGGTTAGGGTTAGGTTAGGGTTAGGGTTAGAGTTAGGGTTTAGGGTTAGGGTTAGGGTTAGGGTTTAGGATTTAGGGTTAGGGTTAAGGTTAGGGGCAGGATTAGGGTTTGGGAATTGGTTAGGTTTAGTGTAGAGTTATATTTAAGTTTTGGTTTTGGCTGATGGTTAAGGTTAGTTTTAGGGACAGGTTTAGTGACAGGGTGAGGGTTAGAGTTAAGTTTAGAGAGACGGTAAGGGTCAGAGTTAGGTTCAGCGACAGTGTTAGTGTTAGGGATCAGGTTAGGTTAGGGTTTAGGGTTAGGGTTAGGGTTAGGGTTAGGAATAGGGGAGGGTTAGTGTTTACATTTTAGGGTTAGGGTTTAGGGATAGGGTTAGGTTTAGGGTTAGGGTTAGGGTTAGAGTTAGGATTTAGGCTTTAGGGTTAGGGTTAGAGTTAGAGTTAGGGCTTATGGTTTAGGGTTAGGGTTAGGGTTTCGGGTTTAGGGTTAGGGTTAAGTTTAGGGTTAGGCTTAGGTATACGATTCGGGTTTGAGACATGTTTAGGTTTAGTGTTACGGTTATGGTTAGGGTTAGGGTTAGGGTTAGGGTTAGGGTTAGGGTTTCGGGTTTAGGGTTAAGGTTAAGTTTAGTGTTAAGGTTAGGTACACGATTCAGGTTTGAGACATGTTTAGGTTTAGTGTTAGGGTTATGGTTAACTTTAGGTTTTGGCTGATGGTTAAGTTTAGGTTTAGGGACAGGGTTAGTTACAGGGTGAGTGTTACGGTTAGGGTTAGGGTTAGGGTTAGGGTTAGGTTTTAGGGATAGGGTTAGTGTTAGGATTACGGTTTAGGTTTTGGCTGATGTTTAAGGTTAGGTTTAGGGACAGGGTTAGTTACAGGGTGATGGTTAGAGTTAAAGATAGAGAGACGTTAAGGGTCAGAGTTAGGTTTAGCGACAGTGTTAGGGTTAGGGTTAGGGTTAGGTTAGGGTTAGGGTTAGAGTTAGGGTTTAGGGTTAGGGTTAGGGTTAGGGTTTAGGATATAGGGTTAGGGTTATGGTTAGGGTTAAGGTTAGGGTTTGGGGTAGGATTAGGTTTTGGGACATGGTTAGGTTTACTGTTAGGGTTATGTTAAGTTTAGGTTTTGTCTGATGCTTAAGTTTAGGATTAGGGACAGGGTTATTGACAGGCTGAGGGTTAGAGTTAAGGTTGTAGAGACGGTAAGGGTCAGAGTTAGGTTTAGCGACAGTGTTAGGGTTAGGGATCAGGTTAGGTTAGGGTTTAGGGTTAGGGTTAGGGTTAGGGTTAGGAATAGGGGAGGGTTAGTGTTTACATTTTAGGGTTAGGGTTTAGGGATAGGGTTAGGGTTAGGGTTAGGGTTAGAGTTAGGGTTAGGGTTAGGGTTAGGGTTAGGGTAAGGGTTAGGTTTTAGGGATAGGGTTAGGGTTAGGGTTAGGGTTAGTGTTAGGGTTAGGGTTAGTGTTAGGGTTTCGGGTTTAGTGTTAGGGTTAAGGTTAGGGTTAGGGTTAGGTACACGTTTCGGGTTTGAGACATGGTTAGGTTTAGTGTTAGTGTTATAGTTAAGTTTAGGTTTTGGCTGATGGTTAAGGTTAGGTTTAGGGACAGGGTTAGTTACAGGGTGATGGTTAGAGATAAAGATAGACGGTAAGGGTCAGAGTTAGGTTTAGCGACAGTGTTAGGGTTAGGTTTAGGGTTAGGTTAGGGTTAGGGTTAGGGTTAGGGTTAGGGTTAGGTTTTAGGGATAGGGTTAGGGTTAGGGTTACGGTTTAGGTTTAGGGTTAGGGTTAAGGTTAGGGTTTAGGGTTTAGGGTTAGGGTTAGGGTTAGGGTTAGCATTAGTTTTAGGGTTAGGGACAGGATTAGGGTTTGGGACATGGTTAGGTTTACTGTTAGGGTTATATTAAGTTTAGGTTTTGTCTGATGCTTAAGTTTAGGTTTAGGGACAGGGTTAGTGACAGGGTGAGGGTTAGAGTTAAGGCTGGAGAGACGGTAAGGGTCAGAGTTAGGTTTAGCGACAGTGTTAGGGTTAGGGATCAGGTTAGGTTAGGGTTTAGGGTTAGGGTTAGGGTTAGGGTTAGGAATAGGGGAGGGTTAGTGTTTACATTTTAGGGTTAGGGTTTAGGGATAGGGTTAGTGTTAGGGTTAGGTTTAGAGTTAGGGTTAGGGTTAGGGTTAGGTTTTAGGGATAGGGTTAGGGTTAGGGTTAGGTTTAGAGTTAGGGTTAGGGTTAGGGTTAGGTTTTAGGGATAGGGTTAGGGTTAGGGTTACGGTTTAGGTTTAGGGTTAGGGTTAAGGTTAGGGTTTAGGGTTTAGGGTTAGGGTTAGTGTTAGAGTTAGGGTTTAGGCTTTAGGGTTAGGGTTAGTGTTAGGGTTTAGGGTTTAGGGTTAGGGTTAGGGTTAGGGTTTAGTGTTTATGGTTTGGGTTAGCGTTAGGGTTAGGTTTTGGGTTTAGTGTTTAGGTTTAGGGTTAGGGTTAGGGTTAGGGTTAGGGACAGGATTAGGGTTTGGGACATGGTTAGGTTTACTGTTAGGGTAATATTAAGTTTAGGTTTTGTCTGATGCTTAAGTTTAGGTTTAGGGACAGGGTTAGTTACAGGGTGAGGGTTACAGATAAAGATAGACGGTAAGGGTCAGAGTTAGGTTTAGCGACAGTGTTAGGTTTAGGTTTAGGGTTAGGTTAGGGTTAGGGTTAGGGTTAGGGTTAGGGTTAGGTTTTAGGGATAGGGTTAGGGTTAGAGTTACGGTTTAGGTTTAGGGTTAGGGTTAATGTTAGGGTTTAGGGTTTAGGGTTAGGGTTAGGGTTAGGGTTAGCATTAGTTTTAGGGTTAGGGACAGGATTAGGGTTTGGGACATGGTTAGGTTACTGTTAGGGTTATATTAAGTTTAGGTTTTGTCTGATGCTTAAGTTTAGGTTTAGGGACAGGGTTAGTGACAGGGTGAGGGTTAGAGTTAAGGTTGGAGAGACGGTAAGGGTCAGAGTTAGGTTTAGCGACAGTGTTAGGGTTAGGGATCAGGTTAGGTTAGGGTTTAGGGTTAGGGTTAGGGTTAGGGTTAGGAATAGGGGAGGGTTAGTGTTTACATTTTAGGGTTAGGGTTTAGGGATAGGGTTAGGTTTTAGGGATAGGGTAAGTGTTAGGGTTACGGTTTAGGTTTAGGGTTATGGTTAAGGTTAGGGTTTAGGGTTTAGGGTTAGGGTTAGGGTTAGAGTTAGGGTTTAGGCTTTAGGGTTAGGGTTAGTGTTAGGGTTTAGGGTTTAGGGTTAGGGTGAGGATTAGGGTTAGGGTTAGGGTTAGGGTTAGGGTTAGGGACAGGATTAGGGTTTGGGACATGGTGTGGTTTACTGTTAGGGTAATATTAAGTTTAGGTTTTGCCTGATGCTTAAGTTTAGGTTTAGGGACAGGGTTAGAGACTGGGTGAGGGTTACAGTTAAGGTTGGAGAGACGGTAAGGGTCAGAGTTAGGTTTAGCGACATTGTTAGGGTTAGGGAGCAGGTTAGGTTAGGGTTTAGGGTTAGGGTTAGGGTTAGGGTTAGGAATAGGGGAGGGTTAGTGTTTACATTTTAGGGTTAGGGTTTAGGGATAGGGTTAGGGTTAGTGTTAGGGTTAGAGTTAGGGTTAGGGTTAGGGTTAGGGTTAGGGTTATGGTTTAGGTTTAGGGTTATGGTTAAGGTTAGGGTTTAGGGTTTAGGGTTAGGGTTAGGGTTAGAGTTAGGGTTTAGGCTTTAGGGTTAGGGTTAGTGTTAGGATTTAGGGTTTAGGGTTAGGATTAGGGTTAGGGTTAGGTTTAGGGTTTAGTGTTTATGGTTAGGGTTAGCGATAGGGTTAGTCTTTGGGTTTAGGGTTTAGGTTTAGGGTTAGGGTTAGGGTTAGGGTTAGGGTTAGGGTTAGGGTTAGGAATAGGGGAGGGTTAGTGTTTACATTTTAGGGTTAGGGTTTAGGGATAGGGTTAGTGTTAGGGTTAGGTTTAGAGTTAGGGTTAGGGTTAGGGTTAGGTTTTAGGGATAGGGTTAGGGTTAGGGTTAGGTTTAGAGTTAGGGTTAGGGTTAGGGTTAGGTTTTAGGGATAGGGTTAGGGTTAGGGTTACGGTTTAGGTTTAGGGTTAGGGTTAAGGTTAGGGTTTAGGGTTTAGGGTTAGGGTTAGTGTTAGAGTTAGGGTTTAGGCTTTAGGTTTAGGGTTAGTGTTAGGGTTTAGGGTTTAGGGTTAGGGTTAGGGTTAGGGTTTGGTGTTTATGGTTAGGGTTAGCGTTAGGGTTAGGTTTTGGGTTTAGTGTTTAGGTTTAGGGTTAGGGTTAGGGTTAGGCTTTGGGACAGGATTAGGGTTTGGGACATGGTTAGGTTTACTGTTAGGGTAATATTAAGTTTAGGTTTTGTCTGATGCTTAAGTTTAGGTTTAGGGACAGGGTTAGTGACAGGGTGAGGGTTAGAGTTAAGGTTGGAGAGACGGTAAGGGTCAGAGTTAGGTTTAGCGACAGTGTTAGGGTTAGGGATCAGGTTAGGTTAGGGTTTAGGGTTAGGGTTAGGGTTAGGGTTAGGAATAGGGGAGGGTTAGTGTTTACATTTTAGGGTTAGGGTTTAGGGATAGTGTTAGGGTTAGAGTTAGGTTTTAGGGATAGGGTTAGGGTTAGGGTTCGGGTTAGGGTAAGGGTTAGGTTTTAGGGATAGGGTTATGGTTAGGGTTAGGGTTAGGGTTAGAGTTAGTGTTAGGGTTTCGGGTTTAGTGTTAGGGTTAAGGTTAGGGTTAGGGTTAGGTACACGTTTAGGTTTGAGACATGGTTAGTTTTAGTGTTAGGGTTATAGTTAAGTTTAGGTTTTGGCTGATGGTTAAGGTTAGGTTTAGGGACAGGGTTAGTTACAGGGTGAGGGTTAGAGATAAAGATAGACGGTAAGGGTCAGAGTTAGGTTTAGCGACAGTGTTAGGGTTAGGTTTAGGGTTAGGTTAGGGTTAGGGTTAGGGTTAGGGTTAGGGTTAGGTTTTAGGGATAGGGTTAGGGTTAGAGTTACGGTTTAGGTTTAGGGTTAGGGTTAAGGTTAGGGTTTAGGGTTTAGGGTTAGGGTTAGGGTTAAGGTTAGCATTAGTTTTAGGGTTAGGGACAGGATTAGGGTTTGGGACATGGTTAGGTTTACTGTTAGGGTTATATTAAGTTTAGGTTTTGTCTGATGCTTAAGTTTAGGTTTAGGGACAGGGTTAGTGACAGGGTGAGGGTTAGAGTTAAGGTTGGAGAGACGGTAAGGGTCAGAGTTAGGTTTAGCGACAGTGTTAGGGTTAGGGATCAGGTGAGGTTAGGGTTTAGGGTTAGGGTTAGGGTTAGGGTTAGGAATAGGGGAGGGTTAGTGTTTACATTTTAGGGTTAGGGTTTAGGGATAGGATTAGGTTTTAGGGATAGGGTTAGGGTTAGGGTTACGGTTTAGGTTTAGGGTTATGGTTAAGGTTAGGGTTTAGGGTTTAGGGTTAGGGTTAGGGTTAGAGTTAGGGTTTAGGCTTTAGGGTTAGGGTTAGTGTTAGGGTTTAGGGTTTAGGGTTAGGATTAGGGTTAGGGTTAGGGTTAGGGTTAGGGTTAGGGACAGGATTAGGGTTTGGGACATGGTTAGGTTTACTGTTAGGGTAATATTAAGTTTAGGTGTTGTCTGATGCTTAAGTTTAGGTTTAGGGACAGGGTTAGAGACTGGGTGAGGGTTAGAGTTAAGGTTGGAGAGACGGTAAGGGTCAGAGTTAGGTTTAGCGACATTGTTAGGGTTAGGGAGCAGGTTAGGTTAGGGTTTAGGGTTAGGGTTAGGGTTAGGGTTAGGAATAGGGGAGGGTTAGTGTTTACATTTTAGGGTTAGGGTTTAGGGATAGGGTTAGGTTTAGGGTTAGGGTTAGAGTTAGGGTTAGGGTTAGGGTTAGGGTTAGGGTTACGGTTTAGGTTTAGGGTTATGGTTAAGGTTAGGGTTTAGGGTTTAGGGTTAGGGTTAGGGTTAGAGTTAGGGTTTAGGCTTTAGGGTTAGGGTTAGTGTTAGGATTTAGGGTTTAGGGTTAGGATTAGGGTTAGGGTTAGGTTTAGGGTTTAGTGTTTATGGTTAGGGTTAGCGATAGGGTTAGTCTTTGGGTTTAGGGTTTAGGTTTAGGGTTAGGGTTAGTGTTAGGGTTTCGGGTTTAGTGTTAGTGTTAAGGTTAGGGTTAGGGTTAGGTACACGTTTCGGGTTTGAGACATGTTTAGGTTTAGTGTTAGGGTTATAGTTAAGTTTAGGTTTTGGCTGATGGTTAAGGTTAGGTTTAGGGACAGGTTTAGTTACAGGGTGAGGGTTAGAGTTAAAGTTAGAGAGACGGTAAGGGTCAGAGTTAGGTTTAGCGACAGTGTTAGGGTTAGGGTTACGTTAGGGTTAGGGTTAGGGTTAGGTTTTAGGGATAGGGTTAGGGTTAGGGTTACGGTTTAGGTTTAGGGTTAGGGTTAAGGTTAGTGTTTAGGGTTTAGGGTTAGGGTTAGGGTTAGGGTTAGCATTAGTTTTAGGGTTAGGGACAGGATTAGGGTTTGGTACATGGTTAGGTTTACTGTTAGTGTCATATTAAGTTTAGGTTTTGTCTGATGCTTAAGTTTAGGTTTAGGGACAGGGTTAGTGACAGGGTGAGGGTTAGAGTTAAGGTTGGATAGACGGTAAGGGTCAGAGTTAGGTTTAGCGACAGTGTTAGGGTTAGGGATCAGGTTAGGTTAGGGTTTAGGGTTAGCGTTAGGGTTAGGGTTAGGAATAGGGAGGGTTAGTGTTTACATTTTAGGGTTAGGGTTTAGGGATAGGGTTAGTGTTAGGGTTAGGGTTAGAGTTAGGGTTAGGGTTAGGGTTAGGGTTAGGGTTAGGTTTTAGGGATAGGGTTAGGGTTAGGGTTACGGTTTAGGTTTAGGGTTAGGGTTAAGGTTAGGGTTTAGGGTTTAGGGTTAGGCTTAGGGTTAGAGTTAGGGTTTAGGCTTTAGGGTTAGGGTTAGTGTTAGGGTTTAGGGTTTAGGGTTTGGGTTAGGGTTAGGGTTAGGTTTAGGGTTTAGTGTTTATGGTTAGGGTTAGCGTTAGGGTTAGGGTTTGGGTTTAGGGTTTAGGGTTAGGGTTAGGGTTAGTGTTAGGGTTTCGGGTTTAGTGTTAGGGTTAAGGTTAGGGTTAGTGTTAGGTACACGTTTCGGGTTTGAGACATGGTTAGGTTTAGTGTTAGGGTTATAGTTAAGTTTAGGTTTTGGCTGATGGTTAAGGTTAGGTTTAGGGACAGGGTTAGTTACAGGGTGAGGTTTAGAGATAAAGATAGACGGTAAAGGTCAGAGTTAGGTTTAGCGAATGTGTTAGGGTTAGGGTAGGGTTAGGTTAGGGTTAGGGTTAGGGTTAGGGTTAGGGTTAGGTTTTAGGGATAGGGTTAGGGTTAGGGTTACGGTTTAGGTTTAGGGTTAGGGTTAAGGTTAGGGTTTAGGGTTTAGGGTTAGGGTTAGGGTTAGGGTTAGCATTAGTTTTAGGGCTAAGTTTAGGGTTTAGGGTTTAGGGTTAGGGTTAGGGATAGAGTTAGGGTTTAGGCTTAGGGTTAGGGTTAGTGTTACGGTTTAGGTTTTAGGGTTAGGGTTAGGATTAGGGTTAGGGTTAGGGTTTGGTGTTTATGGTTAGGGTTAGCTTTAGGGTTAGGTTTTGGGTTTAGTGTTTAGGTTTAGGGTTTGGGTTAGGGTTAGGGTTATGGACAGGATTAGGGTTTGGGACATGGTTAGGTTTACTGTTAGGGTAATATTAAGTTTAGGTTTTGTCTGATGCTTAAGTTTAGGTTTAGGGACAGGGTTAGAGACTGGGTGAGGGTTAGAGTTAAGGTTGGAGAGACGGTAAGGGTCAGAGTTAGGTTTAGCGACAGTGTTAGGGTTAGGGATCAGGTTAGGTTAGGGTTTAGGGTTAGGGTTAGGGTTAGGGTTAGGAATAGGGGAGGGTTAGTGTTTATATTTTAGGGTTAGGGTTTAGGGATAGGGTTAGGGTTAGGGTAAGGGTTAGAGTTAGGCTTAGGGTTAGGGTTAGGGTTAGGTTTTAGGGATAGGGTTAGGGTTAGGGTTACGGTTTAGGTTTAGGGTTAGGGTTAAGGTTAGGGTTTAGGGTTTAGGGTTAAGGTTAGGGTTAGAGTTATGGTTTAGGCTTTAGGGTTAGGGTTAGTGTTAGGGTTTAGGGTTTAGGGTTAGGATTAGGGTTAGGGTTAGGTTTAGGGTTTAGTGTTTATGGTTAGGGTTAGCGTTAGGGTTAGGCTTTGGGTTTAGGGTTTAGTTTTAGGGTTAGGGTTAGTGTTAGGGTTTCGGGTTTAGTGTTAGGGTTAAGGTTAGGGTTAGGGTTAGGTATACGATTCGGGTTTGAGACATGTTTAGGTTTAGTGTTACGGTTATGGTTAGGGTTAGGGTTAGGGTTAGGGTTAGAGTTAGGGTTTAGGCTTTAGGGTTAGGGTTAGTGTTAGGGTTTAGGGTTTAGGGTTAGGGTTAGGATTAGGGTTAGGGTTAGGCTTTAGTGTTTATGGTTAGGGTTAGCGTTAGGGTTAGGTTTTGGGTTTAGTGTTTAGGTTTAGGGTTAGGGTTAGTGTTAGGTTTAGGGTTAGGGTTAGGGTTAGGGTTAGGGACAGGATTAGGGTTTGGTACATGGTTAGGTTTACTGTTAGGGTAATATTAAGTTTAGGTTTTGTCTGATGCTTAAGTTTAGGTTTAGGGACAGGGTTAGAGACTGAATGAGGGTTAGAGTTAAGGTTGGAGAGACGGTAAGGGTCAGAGTTAGGTTTAGCGACATTGTTAGGGTTAGGGATCAGGTTAGGTTAGGGTTTAGGGTTAGGGTTAGGGTTAGGGTTAGGAATAGGGGAGGGTTAGTGTTTACATTTTAGGGTTAGGGTTTAGGGATAGGGTTAGGGTTAGGGTTAGGGTTAGAGTTAGGGTTAGGTTTAGGGTTAGGGTTAGGGTTAGGTTTTAGGGATAGGGTTAGGGTTAGGGTTACGGATTAGGTTTAGGGTTAGGGTTAAGATTAGGGTTTAGGGTTTAGGGTTAGGGTTAGGGTTAGAGTTAGGGTTTAGGCTTTAGGGTTAGGGTTAGTGTTAGGGTTTAGGGTTTAGGGTTTGGGTTAGGGTTAGGGTTAGGTTTAGGGTTTAGTGTTTATGGTTAGGGTTAGCGTTAGGGTTAGGGTTTGGGTTTAGGGTTTAGGGTTAGGGTTAGGGTTAGTGTTAGGGTTTCGGGTTTAGTGTTAGGGTTAAGTTTAGGGTTAGGGTTAGGTACACGTTTCGGGTTTGAGACATGGTTAGGTTTAGTGTTAGGGTTATAGTTAAGTTTAGGTTTTGGCTGATGGTTAAGGTTAGGTTTAGGGACAGGGTTAGTTACAGGGTGAGGGTTAGAGATAAAGATAGACGGTAAAGGTCAGAGTTAGGTTTAGCGACAGTGTTAGGGTTAGGGTAGGGTTAGGGTTAGGTTTTAGGGATAGGGTTAGGGTTAGTGTTACGGTTTAGGTTTAGGGTTAGGGTTAAGGTTAGGGTTTAGGGTTTAGGGTTAGGGTTAGGGTTAGGGTTAGCATTAGTTTTAGGGTTAGGGACAGGATTAGGGTTTGGGACATGGTTAGGTTTACTGTTAGGGTTATATTAAGTTTAGGTTTTGTCTGATGCTTAAGTTTAGGTTTAGGGACAGGGTTAGTGACAGGATGAGGGTTAGAGTTAAGGTTGGAGAGACGGTAAGGGTCAGAGTTAGGTTTAGCGACAGTGTTAGGGTTAGGGATCAGGTTAGGTTAGGGTTTAGGGTTAGAGTTAGGGTTAGGGTTAGGAATAGGGGAGGGTTAGTGTTTACATTTTAGGGTTAGGTTTTAGGGATAGGGTTAGGGTTAGGGTTAGGGTTAGAGTTAGGGTTAGGGTTAGGGTTAGGTTTTAGGGATAGGGTTAGGGTTAGGGTTACGGTTTAGGTTTAGGGTTAGGGTTAAGGTTAGGGTTTAGGGTTTAGGGTTAGGGTTAGGGATAGAGGTAGGGTTTAGGCTTTAGGGTTAGGGTTAGTGTTACGGTTTAGGGTTTAGGGTTAGGGTTAGGATTAAGGTTAGGGTTAAGGTTTAGTGTTTATGGTTAGGGTTAGCTTTAGGGTTAGGTTTTGGGTTTAGTGTTTAGGTTTAGGGTTTCGGTTAGTGTTAGGTTTAGGGTTAGGGTTAGGGTTAGGGTTAGGGACAGGATTAGGGTTTGGGACATGGTTAGGTTTACTGTTAGGGTAATATTAAGTTTAGGTTTTGTCTGATGCTTAAGTTTAGGTTTAGGGACAGGGTTAGAGACTGGATGAGGGTTAGAGTTAAGGTTGGAGAGACGGTAAGGGTCAGAGTTAGGTTTAGCGACAGTGTTAGGGTTAGGGATCAGGTTAGGTTAGGGTTTAGGGTTAGGGTTAGGGTTAGGGTTAGGAATAGGGGAGGGTTAGTGTTTATATTTTAGGGTTAGGGTTTAGGGATAGGGTTAGGGTTAGGGTTAGGGTTAGGGTTAGAGTTAGGTTTAGGGTTAGGGTTAGGGTTAGGGTTAGGGTTAGGTTTTAGGGATAGGGTTAGGGATAGGGTTACGGTTTAGATTTAGGGTTAGGGTTAAGGTTAGGGTTTAGGGTTTAGGGTTAAGGTTAGGGTTAGAGTTATGGTTTAGGCTTTAGGGTTAGGGTTAGTGTTAGGGTTTAGGGTTTAGGGTTAGGATTAGGGTTAGGGTTAGGTTTAGGGTTTAGTGTTTATGGTTAGGGTTAGCGTTAGGGTTAGGCTTTGGGTTTAGGGTTTAGTTTTAGGGTTAGGGTTAGTGTTAGGGTTTCGGGTTTAGTGTTAGGGTTAAGGTTAGGGTTAGGGTTAGGTATACTATTCGGGTTTGAGACATGTTTAGGTTTAGTGTTACGGTTATGGTTAGGGTTAGGGTTAGGGTTAGGGTTAGGGTTAGGGTTAGGGTTTCGGGTTTAGGGTTAAGGTTAAGTTTAGTGTTAGGGTTAGGTACACGATTCGGGTTTGAGACATGTTTAGGTTTAGTGTTAGGGTTATGGTTAACTTTAGGTTTTGGCTGATGGTTAAGGTTAGGTTTAGGGACAGTGTTAGTTACAGGGTGAGTGTTACGGTTAGGGTTAGGGTTAGGGTTAGGGTTAGGTTTTAGGGATAGGGTTAGTGTTAGGATTACGGTTTAGGTTTTGGCTAATGTTTAAGGTTAGGTTTAGGGGCAGGGTTAGTTACAGGGTGAGGGTTAGAGTTAAAGATAGAGAGACGTAAGGGTCAGAGTTAGGTTTAGCGACAGTGTTAGGGTTAGGGTTAGGGTTAGGTTAGGGTTAGGGTTAGAGTTAGGGTTTAGGGTTAGGGTTAGGGTTAGGGTTTAGGATTTAGGGTTAGGGTTATGGTTAGGGTTAGGGTTAGGGTTTGGGGCAGGATTAGGGTTTGGGACATGGTTAGGTTTACTGTTAGGGTTATATTAAGTTTAGGTTTTGTCTGATGCTTAAGTTTAGGTTTAGGGACAGGGTTAGTGACAGGGTGAGGGTTAGAGTTAAGGTTGGAGAGACGGTAAGGGTCAGAGTTAGGTTTAGCGACAGTGTTAGGGTTAGGGATCAGGTTAGGTTAGGGTTTAAGGTTAGCGTTAGGGTTAGGGTTAGGAATAGGGGAGGGTTAGTGTTTACATTTTAGGGTTAGGGTTTAGGGATAGGTTTAGGTTTAGGTTTAGGGTTAGAGTTAGGTTTAGGGTTAGGGTTAGGGTTAGGGTTATATTTTAGGGATAGGGTTAGGGTTAGGGTTACGGTTTAGCTTTAGGGTTAGGGTTAAGGTTAGTGTTTAGGGTTTAGGGTTAGGGTTAGGGTTAGAGTTAGGGTTTAGGCTTTAGTGTTAGGGATAGTGTTAGGGTTTAGAGTTTAGGTTTAGGGTTAGGGTTAGGGTTAGGGTTAGGTTTTAGTGTTTCAGGTTAGGGTTAGCGTTAGGGTTAGGGTTTGGGTTTAGGGTTTAGGTTTACGGTTAGGGTTAGTGTTAGGGTTTCGGGTTTAGTGTTAGGGTTAAGGTTATGGTTAGGGTTAGGTACACGACTCGGGTTTGAGACATGGTTATGTTTAGTGTTAGGGTTATAGTTAAGTTTAGGTTTTGGCTGATGGTTAAGGTTAGGTTTAGGGACAGGGTTAGTTACAGGGTGAGGGTTAGAGTTAAAGATAGAGAGACGGTAAGTGTCAGAGTTAGGTTTAGCGACAGTGTTAGGTTTAGGGTTAGGGTTAGGTTAGGGTTAGGGTTAGGGTTAGGGTTACGGTTAGGTTTTAGGGATAGGGTTAGGGTTAGGGTTACGGTTTAGGTTTAGGGTTAGGGTTAAGGTTAGTGTTTAGGGTTTAGGGTTAGGGATAGGGTTAGGGTTAGCATTAGTTTTAGGGTTAGGGACAGGATTAGGGTTTGGGACATGGTTAGGTTTACTGTTAGGGTTATATTAAGTTTAGGTTTTGTCTGATGCTTAAGTTTAGGTTTAGGAACAGGGTTAGTGACAGGGTGAGGGTTAGAGTTAAGGTTGGAGAGACGGTAAGGGTCAGAGTTAGGTTTAGCGACAGTGTTAGGGTTAGGGATCAGGTTAGGTTAGGGTTTAGGGTTAGGGTTAGGGTTAGGGTTAGGAATAGGGGAGGGTTAGTGTTTACATTTTAGGGTTAGGGTTTAGGGATAGGGTTAGTGTTAGGGTTAGGTTTAGAGTTAGGGTTAGGGTTAGGGTTAGGTTTTAGGGATAGAGTTAGGGTTAGGGTTCCGGTTTAGGTTTAGGGTTAGGGTTAAGGTAAGGGTTTAGGGTTTAGGGTTAGGGTTAGTGTTAGAGTTAGGGTTTAGGCTTTAGTGTTAGGGTTAGTGTTAGGGTTTAGGGTTTAGGGTTAGGGTTAGTGTTAGAGTTAGGGTTTAGGCTTTAGGGTTAGGGTTAAGGTTAGGGTTTAGGGTTTAGGGTTAGGGTTAGTGTTAGAGTTAGGGTTTAGGCTTTAGCGTTAGGGTTAGGTTTTGGGTTTAGTGTTTAGGTTTAGGGTTAGGGTTAGTGTTAGGGTTAGGGTTAGGTTTAGGGTTAGGGACAGCATTAGGGTTTGGGACATGGTTAGGTTTACTGTTAGGGTAATATTAAGTTTAGGTTTTGTCTGATGCTTAAGTTTAGGTTTAGGGACAGGGTTAGTGACAGGGTGAGGGTTAGAGTTAAGGTTGGAGAGACGGTAAGGGTCAGAGTTAGGTTTAGCGACAGTGTTAGGGTTAGGCATCAGGTTAGGTTAGGGTTTAGGGTTAGGGTTAGGGTTAGGGTTAGGAATAGGGGAGGGTTAGTGTTTACATGTTAGGGTTTAGGGATAGGGTTAGGGTTAGGGTTAGGGTTAGAGTTAGGGTTAGGGTTAGGGTTAGGGTTAGGGTAAGGGTTAGGTTTTAGGGATAGGGTTAGGGTTAGGGTTAGGGTTAGGGTTAGGGTTAGTGTTAGGGTTTCAGGTTTAGTGTTAGGGTTAAGGTTAGGGTTAGGGTTAGGTACACGTTTCGGGTTTGAGACATGGTTAGGTTTAGTGTTAGGGTTATAGTTAAGTTTAGGTTTTGGCTGATGGTTAAGGTTAGGTTTAGGGACAGGGTTAGTTACAGGGTGAGGGTTAGAGATAAAGATAGACGGTAAGGGTCAGAGTTAGGTTTAGCGACAGTGTTAGGGTTAGGGATCAGGTTAGGTTAGGGTTTAGGGTTAGAGTTAAGGTTAGGGTTAGGAATAGGGGAGGGTTAGTGTTTACATTTTAGGGTTAGGTTTTAGGGATAGGGTTAGGGTTAGGGTTAGGGTTAGAGTTAGGGTTAGGGTTAGGGTTAGGTTTTAGGGATAGGGTTAGGTTTAGGGTTACGGTTTAGGTTTAGGGTTAGGGTTAAGGTTAGGGTTTAGGGTTTAGGGTTAGGGTTAGGGATAGAGTTAGGGTTTAGGCTTTAGGGTTAGGGTTAGTGTTACGGTTTAGGGTTTAGGGTTAGGGTTAGGATTAGGGTTAGGGTTAGGGTTTAGTGTTTATGGTTAGGGTTAGCTTTAGGGTTAGGTTTTGGGTTTAGGGTTTAGGTTTAGGGTTTGGGTTAGTGTTAGGTTTAGGGTTAGGGTTAGGGTTAGGGTTAGGGACAGGATTAGGGTTTGGGACATGGTTAGGTTTACTGTTAGGGTAATATTAAGTTTAGGTTTTGTCTGATGCTTAAGTTTAGGTTTAGGGACAGGGTTAGAGACTGGGTGAGGGTTAGAGTTAAGGTTGGAGAGACGGTAAGGGTCAGAGTTAGGTTTAGCGACAGTGTTAGGGTTAGGGATCAGGTTAGGTTAGGGTTTAGGGTTAGGGTTAGGGTTAGGGTTAGGAATAGGGGAGGGTTAGTGTTTATATTTTAGGGTTAGGGTTTAGGGATAGGGTTAGGGTTAGGGTAAGGGTTAGAGTTAGGGTTAGGGTTAGGGTTAGGGTTAGGGTTAGGGTTAGGTTTTAGGGATAGGGTTAGGGTTAGGGTTACGGTTTAGGTTTAGGGTTAGGGTTAAGGTTAGGGTTTAGGGTTTAGGGTTAAGGTTAGGGTTAGAGTTATGGTTTAGGCTTTAGGGTTAGGGTTAGTGTTAGGGTTTCGGGTTTAGTGTTAGTGTTAAGGTTAGGGTTAGGGTTAGGTATACGATTCGGGTTTGAGACATGTTTAGGTTTAGTGTTACGGTTATGGTTAGGGTTAGGGTTAGGGTTAGGGTTAGGGTTAGGGTTAGGGTTTCGGTTTTAGGGTTAAGGTTAAGTTTAGTGTTAGTGTTAGGTACACGATTCGGGTTTGAGACATGTTTAGGTTTAGTGTTAGGGTTATGGTTAAGTTTAGGTTTTGGCTGATGGTTAAGTTTAGGTTTAGGGACAGTGTTAGTTACAGGGTGAGTGTTACGGTTAGGGTTAGGGTTAGGGTTAGGGTTAGGTTTTAGGGATAGGGTTAGTGTTAGGATTACGGTTTAGGTTTTGGCTGATGTTTAAGGTTAGGTTTAGGGACAGGGTTAGTTACAGGGTGAGGGTTAGAGTTAAAGATAGAGAGACGTTAAGGGTCAGAGTTAGGTTTAGCGACAGTGTTAGGGTTAGGGTTAGGGTTAGGTTAGGGTTAGGGTTAGAGTTAGGGTTTAGGGTTAGGGTTAGGGTTAGGGTTTATGATTTAGGGTTAGGGTTATGGTTAGGGTTAGGGTTAGGGTTTGGGGCAGGATTAGGGTTTGGGACATGGTTAGGTTTACTGTTAGTGTTATATTAAGTTTAGGTTTTGTCTGATGCTTAATTTTAGGTTTAGGGACAGGGTTAGTGACAGGGTGAGGGTTAGAGTTAAGGTTGGAGAGACGGTAAGGGTCAAAGTTAGGTTTAGCGACAGTGTTAGGGTTAGGGATCAGGTTAGGTTAGGGTTTAAGGTTAGCGTTAGGGTTAGGGTTAGGAATAGGGGAGGGTTAGTGTTTACATTTTAGGGTTAGGGTTTAGGGATAGGGTTAGGGTTAGGGTTAGGGTTAGAGTTAGGTTTAGGGTTAGGGTTAGGGTTAGGGTTATGTTTTAGGGATAGGGTTAGGGTTAGGGTTACGGTTTAGGTTTAGGGTTAGGGTTAAGGTTAGAGTTTAGGGTTTAGGGTTAGGGTTAGGGTTAGAGTTAGGGTTTAGGCTTTAGGGTTAGGGATAGTGTTAGGGTTTAGGGTTTAGGTTTAGGGTTAGGGTTAGGGTTAGGGTTAGGTTTTAGTGTTTCAGGTTAGGGTTAGCGTTAGGGTTAGGGTTTGGGTTTAGGGTTTAGTGTTAGGGTTAAGGTTATGGTTAGGGTTAGGTACACGACTCGGGTTTGAGACATCGTTAGGTTTAGTGTTAGGGTTATATTAAGTTTAGGTTTTGTCTGATGCTTAAGTTTAGGTTTAGGGACAGGATTAGTGACAGGGTGAGGGTTAGAGTTAAGGTTGGAGAGACGGTAAGGGTCAGAGTTAGGTTTAGCGACAGTGTTAGGGTTAGGGATCAGGTTAGGTTAGGGTTTAAGGTTAGCGTTAGGGTTAGGGTTAGGAATAGGGGAGGGTTAGTGTTTACATTTTAGGGTTAGGGTTTAGGGATAGGGTTAGGGTTAGGGTTAGGGTTAGAGTTAGGTTTAGGTTTTGGCTGATGGTTAAGGTTAGGTTTAGGGACAGGGTTAGTTACAGGGTGAGGGTTAGAGTTAAAGATAGAGAGACGGTAAGTGTCAGAGATAGGTTTAGCGACAGTGTTAGGGTTAGGGTTAGGGTTAGGTTAGGGTTAGGGTTAGGGTTAGGGTTAGGGTTAGGTTTCAGGGATAGGGTTAGGGTTAGGGTTACGGTTTAGGTTTAGGGTTAGGGTTAAGGTTAGGGTTTAGGGTTTAGGGTTAGGGATAGGGTTAGGGTTAGCATTAGTTTTAGGGTTAGGGACAGGATTAGGGTTTGGGACATGGTTAAGTTTACTGTTAGGGTTATATTAAGTTTAGGTTTTGTCTGATGCTTAAGTTTAGGTTTAGGGACAGGGTTAGTGACAGGTGAGGGTTAGAGTTAAGGTTGGAGAGACGGTAAGGGTCAGAGTTAGGTTTAGCGACAGTGTTAGGGTTAGGGATCAGGTTAGGTTAGGGTTTAGGGTTAGGGTTAGGGTTAGGGTTAGGAATAGGGGAGGGTTAGTGTTTACATTTTAGGGTTAGGTTTTAGGGATAGGGTTAGTGTTAGGGTTAGGTTTAGAGTTAGGGTTAGGGTTAGGGTTAGGTTTTAGGGATAGGGTTAGGGTTAGGGTTCCGGTTTAGGTTTAGGGTTAGGGTTAAGGTTAGGGTTTAGGGTTTATGGTTAGGGTTAGTGTTAGAGTTAGGGTTTAGGCTTTAGGGTTAGGGTTAGTGTTAGAGTTAGGGTTTAGGCTTTAGGGTTAGGGTTAAGGTTAGGGTTTAGGGTTTAGGGTTAGGGTTAGTGTTAGAGTTAGGGTTTAGGCTTTAGCGTTAGGGTTAGGTTTTGGGTTTAGTGTTTAGGTTTAGGGTTAGGGTTAGTGTTAGGGTTAGGTTTAGGGTTAGGGTTAGGGACAGCATTAGGGTTTGGGACATGGTTAGGTTTACTGTTAGGGTAATATTAATTTAGGTTTTGTCTGATGCTTAAGTTTAGGTTTAGGGACAGGGTTAGTGACAGGGTGAGGGTTAGAGTTAAGGTTGGAGAGACGGTAAGGGTCAGAGTTAGGTTTAGCGACAGTGTTAGGGTTAGGGATCAGGTTAGGTTAGGGTTTAGAGTTAGGGTTAGGGTTAGGGTTAGGAATAGGGGAGGGTTAGTGTTTACATTTTAGGGTTAGGGTTTAGGGATAGGGTTAGTGTTAGGGTTAGGGTTAGAGTTAGGGTTAGGGTTAGGGTTAGGGTTAGTGTAAGGGTTAGGTTTTAGGGATAGGGTTAGGGTTAGGGTTAGGGTTAGGGTTAGGGTTAGGGTTAGTGTTAGGGTTTCGGGTTTAGTGTTAGGGTTAAGGTTAGGGTTAGGGTTAGGTACACGTTTCGGGTTTGAGACATGGTTAGGTTTAGTGTTAGGGTTATAGTTAAGTTATGTTTTGGCTGATGGTTAAGGTTAGGTTTAGGGACAGGGTTAGTTACAGGGTGAGAGTTAGAGATAAAGAGAGACGGTAAGGGTCAGAGTTAGGTTTAGCGACAGTGTTAGGGTTAGGTTTAGGGTTAGGTTAGGGTTAGGGTTCGGGTTAGGGTTAGGGTTAGGTTTTAGGGATAGCGTTAGGGTTAGGGTTACGGTTTAGGTTTAGGGTTATGGTTAAGGTTAGGGTTTAGGGTTTAGGGTTAGGGTTAGGGTTAGAGTTAGGGTTTAGGCTTTAGGGTTAGGGTTAGTGTTAGGGTTTAGGGTTTAGGGTTAGGGTTAGGATTAGGGTTAGGGTTAGGGTTTAGTGTTTATGGTTAAGGTTAGCGTTAGGGTTAGGTTTTGGGTTTAGTGTTTAGGTTTAGGGTTAGGGTTAGTGTTAGGGTTTAGGGTTTAGGGTTAGGGTTAGTGTTAGAGTTAGGGTTTAGGCTTTAGGATTAGGGTTAAGGTTAGGGTTTAGGGTTTAGGGTTAGGGTTAGTGTTAGAGTTAGGGTTTAGGCTTTAGGGTTAGGGTTAGTGTTAGGGTTTAGGGTTTAGGGTTAGGGTTAGTGTTAGAGTTAGGGTTTAGGCTTTAGGGTTAGGGTTAAGGTTAGGGTTTAGGGTTTAGGGTTAGGGTTAGTGTTAGAGTTAGGGTTTAGGCTTTAGCGTTAGGGTTAGGTTTTGGATTTAGTGTTTAGGTTTAGGGTTAGGGTTAGTGTTAGGTTTAGGGTTAGGGTTAGGGTTAGGGTTAGGGACAGGATTAGGGTTTGGGACATGGTTAGGTTTACTGTTAGGGTAATATTAAGTTTAGGTTTTGTCTGATGCTTAAGTTTAGGTTTAGGGACAGGGTTAGAGACTGGGTGAGGGTTAGAGTTAAGGTTGGAGAGACGGTAAGGGTCAGAGTTAGGTTTAGCGACATTGTTAGGGTTAGGGATCAGGTTAGGTTAGGGTTTAGGGTTAGGGTTAGGGTTAGGGTTAGGGTTAGGGGAGGGTTAGTGTTTACATTTTAGGGTTAGGGTTTAGGGATAGGGTTAGGGTTAGGGTTAGGGTTAGAGTTAGGTTTAGGGTTAGGGTTAGGGATAGGGTTAGGTTTTAGGGATAGGGTTAGGGTTAGGGTTACGGTTTATGTTTAGGGTTAGGGTTAAGGTTAGGGTTTAGGGTTTAGGGTTAGGGTTAGGTTTAGAGTTAGGGTTTAGGCTTTAGTGTTAGGGTTAGTGTTAGGATTTAGTGTTTATGGTAAGGATTAGGGTTAGGGTTAGGTTTAGGGTTTAGTGTTTATGGTTAGGTTTAGCGTTAGGGTTAGTCTTTGGGTTTAGGGTTTAGGTTTAGGGTTAGGGTTAGTGTTAGGGTTTCGGGTTTAGTGTTAGGGTTAAGGTTAGGGTTAGGGTTAGGTACACGTTTCGGGTTTGAGACATGTTTAGGTTTAGTGTTAGGGTTATAGTTAAGTTTAGGTTTTGGCTGATGGTTAAGGTTAGGTTTAGGGACAGGGTTAGTTACAGGGTGAGGGTTAGAGTTAAAGATAGAGAGACGGTAAGGATCAGAGTTAGGTTTATCGACAGTGTTAGGGTTAGGGTTAGGGTTAAGTTAGGGTTAGGGTTAGGGTTAGGGTTAGGTTTTAGGGATAGGGTTAGGGTTAGGGTTACGGTTTAGGTTTAGGGTTAGGGTTAAGGTTAGGGTTTAGGGTTTAGGGTTAGGGTTAGGGTTAGGGTTAGCATTAGTTTTAGGGTTAGGGACAGGATTAGGGTTTGGGACATGGTTAGGTTTACTGTTAGGGTTATATTAAGTTTAGGTTTTGTCTGATGCTTAAGTTTAGGTTTAGGGACAGGGTTATTGACAGGGTGAGGGTCAGAGTTAAGGTTTGAGAGACGGTAAGGGTCAGAGTTAGGTTTAGCGACAGTGTTAGGGTTAGGGATCAGGTTAGGTTAGGGTTTAGGGTTAGGGTTAGGGTTAGGGTTAGGAATAGGGGAGGGTTAGTGTTTACATTTTAGGGTTAGGCTTTAGGGATAGGGTTAGGGTTAGGGTTAGGGTTAGGGTTAAGTTTTAGGGATAGGGTTAGGGTTAGGGTTACGGTTTAGGTTTAGGGTTAGGGTTAAGGTTAGGGTTTAGGGTTAGGGTTAAGGTTAGGGTTTAGTGTTTAGGGTTAGGTATAGGGTTAGAGTTAGGGTTTAGGCTTTAGGGTTAGGGTTAGTGTTAGGGTTTAGGGTTTAGTGTTAGGGTTAGTGTGAGGGTTAGGGTTAGGGTTTAGTGTTTATGGTTGGGGTTAGCGTTAGGGTTAGGTTTTGGGTTTAGTGTTTAGGTTTAGGGTTAGGGTTAGTGTTAGGGTTAGGGTTAGGGTTAGGGTTAGGGTTAGGGAAAGGATTAGGGTTTGGGACATGGTTAGGTTTACTGTTAGGGTAATATTAAGTTTAGGTTTTGTCTGATGCTTAAGTTTAGGTTTAGGGACAGGGTTAGTGACAGGGTGAGGGTTAGAGTTAAGGTTGGAGAGACGGTAAGGGTCAGAGTTAAGTTTAGCGACAGTGTTAGGGTTAGGGATCAGGTTAGGTTAGGGTTTAGGGTTAGGGTTAGGGTTAGGGTTAGGAATAGGGGAGGGTTAGTGTTTACATTTTAGGGTTAGGGTTTAGGGATAGGGTTAGGGTTAGGGTTAGGGTTAGCGTTAGGGTTAGGGTTAGGGTTAGGGTTAGGTTTTAGGGATAGGGTTAGGGTTAGGGTTACGGTTTAGGTTTAGGGTTAGGGTTAAGGTTAGGGTTTAGGGTTTAGGGATAGGGTTAGGGTTAGAGTTAGGGTTTAGGCTTTACGGTTAGGGTTAGTGTTAGGGTTTAGGGTTTAGGGTTAGGGTTAGGGTTAGGGTTAGGTTTAGGGTTTAGTGTTTATGGTTAGGGTTAGCGTTAGGGTTAGGGTTTAGTGTTAGGGTTAAGGTTAGGGTTAGGGTTAGGTACACGTTTCGGGTTTGAGACATGGTTAGGTTTAGTGTTAGGGTTATAGTTAAGTTTAGGTTTTGGCTGATGGTTAAGTTTAGGTTTAGGGACAGGGTTAGTTACAGGGTGAGGGTTAGAGTTAAAGATAGAGAGACGGTAAGGGTCAGAGTTAGGTTTAGCGACAGTGTTAGAGTTAGGGTTAGGGTTAGGTTAGGGTTAGGGTTAGAGTTAGGGTTTAGGGTTAGGGTTAGGTTTAGAGTTTAGGATTTAGGGTTAGGGTTATGGTTATGGTTAGGGTTAGGGTTAGGGGCAGGATTAGGGTTTGGGACATGGTTAGGTTTACTGTTAGGGTAATATTAAGTTTAGGTTTTTTCTGATGCTTAAGTTTAGGTTTAGGGACAGGGTTAGTGACAGGGTGAGGGTTAGAGTTAAGGTTGGAGAGACGGTAAGGGTCAGAGTTAGGTTTAGCGACAGTGTTAGGGTTAGGGATCAGGTTAGGTTAGGGTTTAGGGTTAGGGTTAGGGTTAGGGTTAGGAATAGGGGAGGGTTAGTGTTTACATTTTAGGGTTAGGGTTTAGGGATAGGGTTAGGGTTAGGGTTAGGGTTAGAGTTAGGGTTAGGGTTAGGGTTTAGTGTTTATGGTTAGGGTTAGCGTTAGGTTTAGGTTTTGGGTTTAGTGTTTACGTTTAGGGTTAGGGTTAGTGTTAGGGTTAGGGTTAGGGTTAGGGTTAGGGTTAGGGACAGGATTAGGGTTTGGGACATGGTTAGGTTTACTGTTAGGGTAATATTAAGTTTAGGTTTTGTCTGATGCTTAAGTTTAGGTTTAGGGACAGGGTTAGTGACAGGGTGAGGGTTAGAGTTAAGGCTGGAGAGACGGTAAGGGTCAGAGTTAGGTTTAGCGACAGTGTTAGGGTTAGGGATCAGGTTAGGTTAGGGTTTAGGGTTAGGGTTAGGGTTAGGGTTAGGAATAGGGGAGGGTTAGTGTTTACATTTTAGGGTTAGGGTTTAGGGATAGGGTTAGGGTTAGGGTTAGGGTTAGAGTTAGGTTTAGGGTTAGGGTTAGGGTTAGGGTTAGGTTTTAGGGATAGGGTTAGGGTTAGGGTTACGGTTTAGGTTTAGGGTTAGGGTTAAGGTTAGGGTTTAGGGTTTAGGGTTAGGGTTAGGGTTAGAGTTAGGGTTTAGGCTTTAGGGTTAGGGTTAGTGTTAGGGTTTAGGGATTAGGGTTTGTGTTGGGGTTAGGGTTAGGTTTAGGGTTTAGTGTTTATGGTTAGGGTTAGCGTTAGGGTTAGGGTTTGGGTTTAGGGTTTAGGGTTAGGGTTAGGGTTAGTGTTAGGGTTTCGGGTTTAGTGTTAGGGTTAAGGTTAGGGTTAGGGTTAGGTGCACGTTTCGGGTTTGAGACATGGTTAGGTTTAGTGTTAGGGTTATAGTTAAGTTTAGGTTTTGGCTGATGGTTAAGGTTAGGTTTAGGGACAGGGTTAGTTACAGGGTGAGGGTTAGAGATAAAGATAGACGGTAAGGGTCAGAGTTAGGTTTAGCGACAGTGTTAGGGTTAGAGTTAGGGTTAGGTTAGGGTTAGGGTTAGGGTTAGGGTTAGGGTTAGCTTTTAGGGATAGGGTTAGGGTTAGAGTTACGGTTTAGGTTTAGGGTTAGGGTTAAGGTTAGGGTTTAGGGTTTAGGGTTAGGGTTATGTTTAGGGTTAGCATTAGTTTTAGGGGTATGGACACGATTAGGGTTTGGGACATGGTTAGGTTTACTGTTAGGGTTATATTAAGTTTAGGTTTTGTCTGATGCTTAAGTTTAGGTTTAGGGACAGGGTTAGTGACAGGGTGAGGGTTAGAGTTAAGGTTGGAGAGACGGTAAGGGTCAGAGTTAGGTTTAGAGACAGTGTTAGGGTTAGGGATCAGGTTAGGTTAGGGTTTAGGGTTTAGGGTTAGGGTTAGGGTTAGTGTTAGGGTTTCGGGTTTAGTGTTAGGGTTAAGGTTAGGGTTAGGGTTAGGTACACGTTTCGGGTTTGAGACATGGTTAGGTTTAGTGTTAGGGTTATAGTTAAGTTTAGGATTGGCTGATGGTTAAGGTTAGGTTTAGGGACAGGGTTAGTTACAGGGTGAGGGTTAGAGATAAAGATAGACGGTAAAGATCAGAGTTAGGTTTAGCGACAGTGTTAGGGTTAGGGTAGGGTTAGGTTAGGGTTAGGGTTAGGGTTAGGGTTAGGGTTAGGTTTTAGGGATAGGGTTAGTGTTAGGGTTACGGTTTAGGTTTAGGGTTAGGGTTAGTGTTACGGTTTAGGGTTTAGGGTTAGGGTTAGGATTAGGGTGAGGGTTAGGGTTTAGTGTTTATGGTTACGGTTAGCTTTAGGGTTAGGCTTTGGGTTTAGGGTTTAGTTTTAGGGTTAGGGTTAGTGTTAGGGTTTCGGGTTTAGTGTTAGGGTTAAGGTTAGGGTTAGGGTTAGGTACACGTTTCGGGTTTGAGACATGTTTAGGTTTAGTGTTAGGGTTATAGTTAAGTTTAGGTTTTGGCTGATGGTTAAGGTTAGGTTTAGGGACAGGGTTAGTTACAGGCTGAGGGTTAGAGTTAAAGATAGAGAGACGGTAAGGGTCAGAGTTAGGTTTAGCGACAGTGTTAGGGTTAGGGTTAGGGTTAGGTTAGGGTTAGGGTTAGGGTTAGGGTTAGGTTTTAGGGATAGGGTTAGTGTTAGGGTTACGGTTTAGGTTTAGGGTTAGGGTTAAGGTTAGGGTTTAGGGTTTAGAGTTATGGTTAGGGTTAGGGTTAGCATTAGTTTTAGGGTTAGGGACAGGATTAGGGTTTGGGACATGGTTAGGTTTACTGTTAGTGTCATATTAAGTTTAGGTTTTGTCTGATGCTTAAGTTTAGGTTTAGGGACAGGGTTATTGACAGGGTGAGGGTTAGAGTTAAGGTTGGAGAGACGGTAAGGGTCAGAGTTAGGTTTAGCGACAGTGTTAGGGTTAGGGATCAGGTTAGGTTAGGGTTTAGGGTTAGGGTTAGGGTTAGGGTTAGGAATAGGGGAGGGTTAGTGTTTACATTTTAGGGTTAGGGTTTAGGGATAGGGTTATGGTTAGGGTTAGGGTTAGAGTTAGGGTTAGGGTTAGGGTTAGGTTTTAGGGATAGGGTTAGGGTTAGGGTTACGGTTTAGGTTTAGGGTTAGGGTTAAGGTTAGGGTTTAGTGTTTAGGGTTAGGTATAGGGTTAGAGTTAGGGTTTAGGCTTTAGGGTTAGGGTTAGTGTTAGGGTTTAGGGTTTAGTGTTAGGTTTAGTGTTAGGGTTAGGGTTAGGGTTTAGTGTTTATGGTTGGGGTTAGCGTTAGGGTTAGGTTTTGGGTTTAGTGTTTAGGTTTAGGGTTAGGGTTAGTGTTAGGTTTAGGGTTAGGGTTAGGGTTAGGGTTAGGGACAGGATTAGGGTTTGGGACATGGTTAGGTTTACTGTTAGGGTAATATTAAGTTTAGGTTTTGTCTGATGCTTAAGTTTAGGTTTAGGGACAGGGTTAGAGACTGGGTGATGGTTAGAGTTAAGGTTGGAGAGACGGTAAGGGTCAGAGTTAGGTTTAGCGACAGTGTTAGGGTTAGGGATCAGGTTAGGTTAGGGTTTAGGGTTAGGGTTAGGGTTAGGGTTAGGAATAGGGGAGGGTTAGTGTTTATATTTTAGGGTTAGGGTTTAGGGATAGGGTTAGGGTTAGGGTTAGGGTTAGAGTTAGGGTTAGGGTTAGGGTTAGGGTTAGGGAAAGGGTTAGGTTTTAGGGATAGGGTTAGGGTTAGGGTTAGGGTTAGAGTTAGGTTTAGGGTTAGGGTTAGGGTTAGGGTTAGGTTTTGGGTTTAGGGTTTAGGGTTAGGGTTAGGGTTAGTGTTAGGGTTTCGGGTTTAGTGTTAGGGTTAAGGTTAGGGTTAGGGTTAGGTACACGTTTCGGGTTTGAGACATGGTTAGGTTTAGTGTTAGGGTTATAGTTAAGTTTAGGTTTTGGCTGATGGTTAAGGTTAGGTTTAGGGACAGGGTTAGTTACAGGGTGAGGGTTAGAGATAAAGATAGACGGTAAAGGTCAGAGTTAGGTTTAGCGACAATGTTAGGGTTAGGGTAGGGTTAGGTTAGGGTTAGGGTTAGGGTTAGGGTTAGGGTTAGGGACAGGATTAGGGTTTGGGACATGGTTAGGTTTACTGTTAGGGTAATATTAAGTTTAGGTTTTGTCTGATGCTTAAGTTTAGGTTTAGGGACAGGGTTAGAGACTGGGTGAGGGTTAGAGTTAAGGTTGGAGAGACGGTAAGGGTCAGAGTTAGGTTTAGCGACAGTGTTAGGGTTAGGGATCAGGTTAGGTTAGGGTTTAGGGTTAGGGTTAGGGTTAGGGTTAGGAATAGGGGAGGGTTACTGTTTATATTTTAGGGTTAGGGTTTAGGGATAGGGTTAGTGTTAGGGTTAGTGTTAGAGTTAGGGTTAGGGTTAGGGTTAGGGTTAGGGTTAGGGTTAGGTTTTAGGGATAGGGTTAGGGTTAGGGTTACGGTTTAGGTTTAGGGTTAGGGTTAAGGTTAGGGTTTAGGGTTTAGGGTTAGGGTTAGGGTTAGAGTTAGGGTTTAGGCTTTAGGGTTAGGGTTAGTGTTAGGGTTTAGGGTTTAGGGTTAGGATTAGGGTTAGGGTTAGGTTTAGGGTTTAGTGTTTATGGTTAGGGTTAGCGTTAGGGTTAGGCTTTGGGTTTAGGGTTTAGGGTTAGGGTTAGTGTTAGGGTTTCGGGTTTAGTGTTAGGGTTAAGGTTAGGGTTAGGGTTAGGTGCGCGTTTGGGTTTGAGACATGTTTAGGTTTAGTGTTAGGGTTATAGTTAAGTTTAGGTTTTGGCTGATGGTTAAGGTTAGGTTTAGGGACAGGGTTAGTTACAGGGTGAGGGTTAGAGTTAGAGATAGAGAGACGGTAAGGGTCAGAGTTAGGTTTAGCGACAGTGTTAGGGTTAGGGTTAGGGTTAGGTTAGGGTTAGGGTTAGGGTTAGGGTTAGGGTTAGGTTTTAGGGATAGGGTTAGGGTTAGGGTTATGGTATAGGTTTAGGGTTAGGGTTAAGGTTAGGGTTTAGTGTTTAGGGTTAGGGTTAGGGGTAAGGTTAGCATTAGTTTTAGGGGTAGGGACAGGATTAGGGTTTGGGACTTGGTTAGGTTTACTGTTAGTGTCATATTAAGTTTAGGTTTTGTCTGATGCTTAAGTTTAGGTTTAGGGACAGGGTTATTGACAGGGTGAGGGTTAGAGTTAAGGTTGGAGAGACGGTAAGGGTCAGAGTTAGGTTTAGCGACAGTGTTAGGGTTAGGGATCAGGTTAGGTTAGGGTTTAGGGTTAGGGTTAGGGTTAGGGTTAGGGTTAGAGTTAGGGTTAGGGTTAGGGTTAGGTTTTAGGGATAGGGTTAGGGTTAGGGTTACGGTTTAGGTTTAGGGTTAGGGTTAAGGTAAGGGTTTAGGGTTTAGGGTTAGGTATAGGGTTAGAGTTAGGGTTTAGGCTTTAGGGCTAGGGTTAGTGTTAGGGTTTAGGGTTTAGTGTTAGGGTTAGTGTTAGGGTTAGGGTTAGGGTTTAGTGTTTATGGTTGGGGTTAGCGTTAGGGTTAGGTTTTGGGTTTAGTGTTTAGGTTTAGGGTTACGGTTAGTGTTAGGGTTAGGGTTAGGGTTAGGGTTAGGGACAGGATTAGGGTTTGGGACATGGTTAGGTTTACTGTTAGGGTAATATTAAGTTTAGGTTTTGTCTGATGCTTAAGTTTAGGTTTAGGGACAGGGTTAGTGACAGGGTGAGGGTTAGAGTTAAGGTTGGAGAGACGGTAAGGGTCAGAGTTAGGTTTAGCGACAGTATTAGGGTTAGGGATCAGGTTAGGTTAGGGTTTAGGGTTAGGGTTAGGGTTAGGGTTAGGAATAGGGGAGGGTTAGTGTTTACATTTCAGGGTTAGGGTTAGGGATAGGGTTAGGGTTAGGGTTATGGTTAGAGTTAGGGTTAGGGTTAGGGTTAGGTTTTAGGGATAGGGTTAGGGTTAGGTTTACGGTTTAGGTTTAGGGTTAGGGTTAAGGTTAGGGTTTAGGGTTTAGGGTTAGGGTTAGGGTTAGAGTTAGGGTTTAGGCTTTAGGGTTAGGGTTAGTGTTAGGGTTTAGGGTTTAGGGTTAGGGTTAGGGTTAGGGTTAGGTTTAGGGTTTAGTGTTTATGGTTAGGTTTAGCGATAGGGTTAGGGTTTGGGTTTAGGGTTTAGGTTTAGGGTTAGGGTTAGTGTTAGGGTTAGGGTTAGGGTTAGGGTTAGGTACACGTTTCGGGTTTGAGACATGGTTAGGTTTAGTGTTAGGGTTATAGTTAAGTTTAGGTTTTGGCTGATGGTTAAGGTTAGGTTTAGGGACAGGGTTAGTTACAGGGTGAGGGTTAGAGTTAAAGATAGAGAGACGGTAAGGTTCAGAGTTAGGTTTAGCGACAGTGTTAGAGTTAGGGTTAGGGTTAGGTTAGGGTTAGGGTTAGAGTTAGGGTTTAGGGTTAGGGTTAGGTTTAGGGTTTAGGATTTAGGGTTAGGGTTATGGTTATGGTTAGGGTTAGGGTTAGGGGCAGGATTAGGGTTTGGGACATGGTTAGGTTTACTGTTAGGGTTATATTAAGTTTAGGTTTTGTCTGATGCTTAAGTTTAGGTTTAGGGACAGGGTTAGTGACAGGGTGAGGGTTAGAGTTAAGGTTGGAGAGACGGTAAGGGTCAGAGTTAGGTTTAGCGACAGTGTTAGGGTTAGGGATCAGGTTAGGTTAGGGTTTAGGGTTAGGGTTAGGGTTAGGGTTAGGAATAGGGGAGGGTTAGTGTTTACATTTTAGGGTTAGGGTTTAGGGATAGGGTTAGGGTTAGGGTTAGGGTTAGAGTTAGGGTTAAGGTTAGGGTTAGGTTTTAGGGATAGGGTTAGGGTTAGGGTTACGGTTTAGGTTTAGGGTTAGGGTTAAGGTTAGGGTTTAGGGTTTAGGGTTAGGGTTAGGGTTAGAGTTAGGGTTTAGGCTTTAGTGTTAGGGTTAGTCTAGGGTTTAGTGTTTAGGGTTAGGGTTAGGGTTAGGGTTAGGTTTAGGGTTTAGTGTTTATGGTTAGGGTTAGCATTAGGGTTAGGTTTTGGGTTTAGTGTTTAGGTTTAGGTTTAGGGTTAGAGTTAGGGTTAGGGTTAGGGTTAGGTTATAGGGATAGGGTTAGGGTTAGGGTTACGGTTTAGGTTTAGGGTTAAGGTTAGGGTTTAGGGTTTAGGGTTAGGGTTAGGGTTAGAGTTAGGGTTTAGGCTTTAGTGTTAGGGTTAGTGTTAGGGTTTAGGGTTTAGGGTTAGGTTTAGGGTTAGGGTTAGTGTTAGGGTTTAGGGTTTAGGGTTAGGGTTAGGGTTAGGGTTAGGTTTAGGGTTTAGTGTTTATGGTTAGGGTTAGCGTTAGGGTTAGGGTTTGGGTTTAGGGTTTAGGTTTAGGGTTAGGGTTAGTGTTAGAGTTTCGGGTTAAGTGTTAGGTTTAAGGTTAGGGTTAGGGTTAGGTACACGTTTCGGGTTTGAGACATGGTTAGGTTTAGTGTTAGGGTTATAGTTAAGTTTAGGTTTTGGCTGATGGTTAAGTTTAGGTTTAGGGACAGGGTTAGTTACAGGGTGAGGGTTAGAGTTAAAGATAGAGAGACGGTAAGGTTAAGAGTTAGGTTTAGCGACAGTGTTAGGGTTAGGGTTAGGGTTAGGTTAGGGTTAGGATTAGGGTTAAGGTTAGGGTTAGGTTTTAGGGATAGGGTTAGGGTTAGGGTTACGGTTTAGGTTTAGGGTTAGGGTTAAGGTTAGGGTTTAGGGTTTAGGGTTAGGGTTAGGGTTAGGGATACATTAGTTTTAGGGTTAGGGACAGGATTAGGGTTTGGGACATGGTTAGGTTTACTGTTAGGGTTATATTAAGTTTAGGTTTTGTCTGATGCTTAAGTTTAGGTTTAGGGACAGGATTAGTGACAGGGTGAGGGTTAGAGTTAAAGATAGAGAGACGGTAAGGGTCAGAGTTAGGTTTAGCGACAGTGTTAGGGTTAGGGATCAGGTTAGGTTAGGGTTTAGGGTTAGGGTTAGGGTTAGGGTTAGGAATAGGGGAGGGTTAGTGTTTATATTTTAGGGTTAGGGTTTAGGGATAGGGTTAGGGTTAGGGTTAGGGTTAGAGTTAGGGTTAGGGTTAGGGTTAGGGTTAGGGAAAGGGTTAGGTTTTAGGGATAGGGTTAGGGTTAGGGTTAGGGTTAGAGTTAGGTTTAGGGTTAGGGTTAGGGTTAGGGTTAGGTTTTGGGTTTAGGGTTTAGGGTTAGGGTTAGGGTTAGTGTTAGGGTTTCGGGTTTAGTGTTAGGGTTAAGGTTAGGGTTAGGGTTAGGTACACGTTTCGGGTTTGAGACATGGTTAGGTTTAGTGTTAGGGTTATAGTTAAGTTTAGGTTTTGGCTGATGGTTAAGGTTAGGTTTAGGGACAGGGTTAGTTACAGGGTGAGGGTTAGAGATAAAGATAGACGGTAAAGGTCAGAGTTAGGTTTAGCGACAATGTTAGGGTTAGGGTAGGGTTAGGTTAGGGTTAGGGTTAGGGTTAGGGTTAGGGTTAGGGACAGGATTAGGGTTTGGGACATGGTTAGGTTTACTGTTAGGGTAATATTAAGTTTAGGTTTTGTCTGATGCTTAAGTTTAGGTTTAGGGACAGGGTTAGAGACTGGGTGAGGGTTAGAGTTAAGGTTGGAGAGACGGTAAGGGTCAGAGTTAGGTTTAGCGACAGTGTTAGGGTTAGGGATCAGGTTAGGTTAGGGTTTAGGGTTAGGGTTAGGGTTAGGGTTAGGAATAGGGGAGGGTTACTGTTTATATTTTAGGGTTAGGGTTTAGGGATAGGGTTAGTGTTAGGGTTAGTGTTAGAGTTAGGGTTAGGGTTAGGGTTAGGGTTAGGGTTAGGGTTAGGTTTTAGGGATAGGGTTAGGGTTAGGGTTACGGTTTAGGTTTAGGGTTAGGGTTAAGGTTAGGGTTTAGGGTTTAGGGTTAGGGTTAGGGTTAGAGTTAGGGTTTAGGCTTTAGGGTTAGGGTTAGTGTTAGGGTTTAGGGTTTAGGGTTAGGATTAGGGTTAGGGTTAGGTTTAGGGTTTAGTGTTTATGGTTAGGGTTAGCGTTAGGGTTAGGCTTTGGGTTTAGGGTTTAGGGTTAGGGTTAGTGTTAGGGTTTCGGGTTTAGTGTTAGGGTTAAGGTTAGGGT
>JAVKSA010000055.1:1232500-1297500 GCA_031876335.1 Hipposideros larvatus
GGTTAAGGTTAGGTTTAGGAACAGGGTTAGTTACAGGGTGAGGGTTAGAGTTAAAGTTAGAGAGACGGTAAGGTACAGAGTTAGGTTTAGCGACAGTGTTAGGGTTAGGTTTAGGGTTAGGTTAGGGTTAGGGTTAGGGTTAGGGTTAGGTTTTAGGGATAGGGTTAGGGTTAGGGTTACGGTTTAGGTTTAGGGTTAGGGTTAAGGTTACGGTTTAGGGTTTAGGGTTAGGGTTAGGGTTAGGGTTAGCATTAGGTTTAGGGTTCGGGACAGGATGAGGGTTTGGGATATGGTTAGGTTTACTGTTAGGGTTATATTAAGTTTAGGTTTTGTCTGATGCTTAAGTTTAGGTTTAGGGACAGGGTTAGTGACAGGGTGAGGGTTAGAGTTAAGGTTGGAGAGACGGTAAGGGTCAGAGTTAGGTTTAGCGACAGTGTTAGGGTTAGGGATCAGGTTAGGTTAGGGTTTAGGGTTAGGGTTAGGGTTAGGGTTAGGAATAGGGGAGGGTAGGGGTTTACATTTTAGAGTTAGGGTTTAGGGATAGGGTTAGGATTAGGTTTAGGGTTAGAGTTAGGGTTAGGGTTAGGGTTAGGGTTAGGTTTTATGGATAGGGTTAGGGTTAGGGTTACGGTTTAGGTTTAGGGTTAGGGTTAAGGTTAGGGTTTAGGGTTTAGGGTTAGGGTTAGGGTTAGTGTTAGGGTTTAGGGTTTAGGGTTAGGGTTAGGGTTAGGGTTAGGGTTAGGGTTAGGGTTTTGTGATAGAGTTATGGTTAGGGTTTAGGGTTAGAGTTAGGGTTAGGGTTAGGGTTAGGGTTAGGTTTTACGGATAGGGTTAGGGTTAGGGTTACGGTTTAGGCTTAGGGTTAGGGTTAAGGTTAGGGTTTAGGGTTTAGGGTTAGGGTTAGGGTTAGTGTTAGGGTTTAGGGTTTAGGGTTAGGGTTAGGGTTAGGGTTAGGGTTAGGGTTAGGGTTTTGTGATAGAGTTATGGTTAGGGTTTAGGGTTAGGGTTAGGGTTCGGGTTAGGGTTTAGGGTTTCGGGTTAGGGTTAGGGTTAGGGTTAGCATTAGGGTTAAGTTTAGGTACAGGATTAAGGTTAGGGTTAGGTTTAGGGTTAGGGTTAGTGTTACGGTTAGTTTTAGGGTTAGGGTTTCAGGTTTAGGGTTAGTGTTAGGTTAGGGTTAATGTTAGGGTTATGGGCAAGATTCGGTTTTGGGACATGTTAAGTTTAGTTTTAGGTTATAGTTAAATTTAGGTTTTGGTTGATGTTTAAGGATAAGTTTAGGGACAGGGTTAGTGACAGGGTGAGGGTTAGAGTTAAGGTTAGAGAGACAGTAAGGATCAGAGTTAGGTTTAGCGACAGTGTTAGGGTTAGGGTTAGGGTTAGGGTTTAGGGTTAGGGTTAGGGTTTAGGATTAGGGTTAGGGTTAGCGTTAGCGTTAGGCATAGGGTTAGGGTTAGTGTTTAGGGTTTAGGGTTAGGGTTAGGTACAGGATTAGGGTTTGAGACATCGTTAGGTTTTGTGTTAGGGTTAGGGTTATGGTTAGGGTTAGGGTTAGTGTTTAGGGGTAGGGTTAGGGTTAGGGTTAGGGTTACGGTTAGGGTTAGGGTTAGGTTTTAGGGATAAGGTTAGTGTTATGGTTACGGTTTAGGGTTAGGGTTAGGGTTAAGGTTAGGGTTTAGGGTTTAGAGTTAGTGTTAGGGTTAGGGTTAGCATTAGGTTTAGGGTTAGGGACAGGATTAGGGTTTGGGACATGTTTAGGTTTAGAGTTAGGGTTATTTTAAGTTTAGGTTTTGTCTGATGCTTAAGTTTAGGTTTAGGGACAGGGTTAGTGACAGGGTGAAGGTTAGAGTTAAGGTTGGAGAGACGGTAAGGGTCAGAGTTAGGTTTAGCGACAGTGTTAGTGTTAGGGTTAATATTAGAGGCAGTGTTAGGGTTAAGGTTAGCGTTAGGGGTAGGGTTCGTGTTAGGATTAGGGTTAGGTACAGAGTTGGGAATAGTGTTAGGGCCCCATTTAGAGTTAGGTCTAGGGATACATTTAGATTTAGCTTTTGGGTTAGGAAAAGGGTTAGCTACAGGGGCAGGGATAGGTTAGGGACACAGTGAGTGTTAGAGTCAGGATTAGGTTAGGGTTAGGGTTAGGGTTTGGGTTAGGGTTAGGGTTATGGTTAGGGTTTAGGTATTAAGTTAGGGTTAGGGTTAGGGTTTAGGGTTTAGGGTTTAGGGTTTAGGGTTAGGGTTAGCGTTAGGTTTAGGGTTAGGTTTATGGTTAGGGTATAGGGTTAGGATTAGGATTAGGTTTAGGGACAGGATTCGGGTTTGGGACATGGTTAGGTTTAGTGTTAGGGTTATAGTTAAGTTTAGGTTTTGTCTGATGCTTAAGTTTAGATTTAGGGACAGGGTTACTGACAGGGTGAGGGTTAGACTTAAGGGTGGAGAGATGGTAAGGGTCAGACTTAGGTTTAGCGACAGTGTTAGGGTTAGGGTTAATATTAGAGTCAGAGTTAAGGTAAGATTAGCGTTATGGTTACAAGCAGATTAGTTTGAGTGATACTGTTAGTGTTAGTGACAGGCTTAGTGTTAGGGTTAGGGTTAGGGTTAGGGACAGTGTTAGGGTTAGGTTTGGAGTTGAGTTTAGTTTTAGGTTTCAATTTAGGCCTGGGGTTAGTGTTAGAGTTAGGGTGGCCTCGGATTAGGGAAGGGACAGGGTCAGGCACAGGGATTGGGATATGTTTATGGTTAGGGTTAGGGTTAGAAACAGGTTTAAAGTTACTGTCAGGGTTAGAGACAGGTATGGTTAAGGTTAGGGTCAAGGTACAGGTAAGATTTAGTTTAAGATTAGGACTTTGGGAAGTTTTTGTATGAGGAAGAATTTCACAGAGAAGACACCAGTCTCTGATCTCACTTCCTGGTCATAAAGCTTAAAAGAACTTGGAACCCTGGTAACCAGGCAACCACATCATAATGCAGCCCTTTCCCAGCTCACTGTGATGGAGATGCTGGAAATAGTACCATGTTTCCATGCTGCGGCCTAGCGGCCTCAGGCACTGGCCTCAGGAAAGCCGAAATGTTGAAACTTTACCCATGTTTTAGACTCTGATTTAGGTCTCACACAAGATTCTTCAGGCCGTTGTTTCAGAGGTCAATAATATAACACAGGAAGGCAAAGAGCATACCAGGCCAGGTTAGACAACCACGCTGATCTCACACTGACTGTCGTTTGCCCTCTCATTGCTTTGTGTGTGTGTGCATGCGTGTGTGTGTGTGTGTGTGTGTGTGTGTTTATGTGAGTGTTGGTGGGGAGGGGGAGGATGGTAGAGGGTTTGCTCAGTCTTCTTTTTCAAGGTCCCTCAGTTGTAAGAATAGACTGTTTCTTAGAGAATTTTCTTCTTTCTGGAGGTAGGCCTCTATTGCTCTGAAATTGCTTCTTAGGACTGCTTTTGCTGTGTGCATACATTAGGGAACATTGTGTTTTCACTTACTTTAGCCTCAAGGTATTTTTTCATTTCTTCCTTGATGACATTGCTGACCTATTGAGTAGCATGTTGCTTAGATCCCATGCCTCTGTGTGTTTTCCCATTATTTTCTTACAATTGATTTCTAGGTAGATACCAGAGAAGATGCTTGGTACCATTTCAGTCTTCTTGTATCTATGGAGATATGTTTGAGGGTCTAACATGTGACCTATTGTGGAAAATGTCCCGTGTGCCCTTGAAAGGAATGTATATTGTTCGGATAAGGGGTGAGATGGTCTACAAATATCAATTTAAGTCCTTTAATTCCATTGTTTCTTGGTTGATTTTCTGTCTGGATGATGTATTTGCATGTCATCATCCCCTACTATGACTGACAATGTCTTCATTTATGACTCACCATGTTTGCTTTCAGTGTTAGTTGGTCCTACGTGTGCCATGTATATGATTAGAAGAGTGCCATCCTCTTGTTGGATTGATGGTTTTATCAATATGACATGTACTTTTTGTCACTTGTTATAGCTTTTGTTTTAAAGTCTATGTTATCTGAGTATTGTTTCCCCAGCCTTTTATTTCCCCATTTCCATTGGTAAAACGTATTTTTTCCATCCCTTCACTTTCAGTCTCTGTGTGTCTTTCGATATGGAGTGACATTTGTGGGAAGCATATGTATTATTTTTTTAGTTTCTTTTATCCATTCTGCGACGCCAGGTTTTTTTCTAGGTAACACAACTTTCAATCATTATTTTGATGATGAAATGCTCAATGAGAGGACTTGTTGCATGGTCCTGATAACATGAGAGGCCACCAGGTGCTAAGGCTGCCTTGGAAGTAGGATGGGACACTGTCAGGGCATGAAGTTCCGCAGGCCATTCTGCTGGTTGGAAGGAACACGGCCCCCATTTCCATTTGAGCAGGTCGCATGCAATGTATGACCCTGCCTGACAGACAGTGGCACCTGAAGTTTGAAAGTCAGCATAGCCCACGCTCTCCAGACTCTCTAGCCAATGGGAAAGGTATATATGCTGGTCTGGTTAGCAAGGCCAGAGGACCCTAGCCTCAACTGGTAGGAAAAAATGACCCCGCCTGGATGCGAATTATGATTCACAGACACTTTGTTGGAGAGGAGGTAATCGGGCCGCCACCTGGCTTGAGTGGTACAATGCGGCCCTAGCACTTTCTGTCTGAGAAAGGAGAAACAGCTTCAGTGGGTTGTCAGGAAGCCAGAACATCCTGACAGAGGGTGGAGACCTTGGCCACCCACCAGCAGCGTGCAAATCACAAGTTTCCCTGCCAAAGGCAGGAGACGGATTCCCCACAGCTCGTGCAAGTGGGGCAACATGGACACCAGGCCCTAATGGCAAACGGATGGTGACTTGCCACCTTCCCCCTCGCTGCCAGACTGTGAGTGGCACTTGAGACTCCTGACCCTTCTTGCAGAGGGAGTGAACCCAGGACCCTGTTTGTTGTGCACAACGCCTCAAACTGGTGGCTTTCTTGGAAGAGGAAGTATCCCGCCCATGAAAGCTATGGTCACAAGGGCCTCCTGATAGAAAAGTTTACCCAGGCCTTCAGCTCGCCCAGCAGCTGGCCAGGGACCCAAGACCCTCGTGGATGAGGAATGGTCCACCATGCCTACCAGACATACAAGGGCAAGAAGACTCCAGTTCATTTAGGGTGACCAAGTGGACCCATTCCCCACCTAATGCAGAAGGGAAGGGAGACCAAAACCAGCCCCTATGAGTGAATCAATGAAGCTCTGTGCCCCCGCAATAGCACAACACCTACAACCTCTTCTGGTACAAATAAACCTGGCCTAGATCTCGCCACAGGAGAGGGGGCTCCAACAACCCCTGACACATCAAATCCTCTGAACAACTGAGCCAGGAGCCAATAAAAGAAGGCCACTGAAGGGGCAACAGAGAGAGACACACAGGGAGCGAGAGAGACCAAAGACAAAATGACAGAAGGAGACACAGGGAGAAGGAATGGGAGGGGGAACATAGCATCCAAGACCCAGAGCTTGACAGCCATGGGATGGCCGCTCACCCTGGGAAACACACTGAGACTGTCACACCGAGGCTGTGTTGAGGTGGAATCTTACACATTGGAGTGTGGTCGTGCCGGGGACTGAGGTTCTGTGAGGAGGCGGTGCCCTGTCGGTGGCAATCACGGTGGTGACTAAGTGCATGCCGCCAGGGTCCCAGCAGTGCTATGGTGCTCGGAGCCTCACCCAGATTTCCACCTTGGGGCTACAAGTTGTAGTAGCAGGTACTCTCTGTGCGTGGGTCACGTGCCACTCAGCTTTTCCCATAGAGGTCTTCTGTCCTGCAGTCAGAGGCCTCACACGACTCACAGGGGTGTTGGTGTTTTTCTCCATAGTTGAGTCTGCTGTTTTGTTCCGGCTCTTTTCCCCTGTGTGATGGGAGTCCTAGGTAGGATGGAGGATTACCGTGCATTGGGGGAGATTGCAAACGAGGGGCACAGCAGCGAAGACAGGGGCCTTCGTTATGGAGGGTCATGTGATACATCCCTTGGTCCTGGGTCGAGGGACAGACAGAGTGGGTGACTCAATGCACACTTGCAGGGAGACAGACGGTTTTCCTTGAGTCCTTGGACTGTGGTGCCAAGGACGTGCATTGCCCTGACTGGAGAAAGCCGCTGTGAAGTGATGCAGCGAAGGTGGAGACATGCGTAGTGGAAAGCCCTGGTCCAGGGCATTGCGGATGTCGGTGATTGCCCCAAATGGCTGGGAGCTGCTAGCTTGTGGGCAGGAGCAGGGAGAGAGCTGAAGGAGCACCAGCCAGCGGGCGTCGACATGTGGTTGGGGTTGTGAGGCTGTAGGGCAGGGCGGCGAGTTCGCCGATAGCCTGGGGACCAGCAGCGGGTTGAGCGGCGGAAGAGCGGCAACAGGCAGGAGGTATTGCAATGGAGCCCATCGTGGGGTGGCGGCAACAGTAGGGGAAGGCAAAAGCCTGTAGGACGTGGTATTCCAACAGGTCCTCATGCAAGAACTAACCAGACCCGTCATGCTTACGTTCTGGGATCAGACGACATCATCTAATTCAGGGTGGGATTCCCATAGGCACAGGGACTTGACATTGTTTGCCCAAGGGGACCCCTTCCTGCCGGCCTGTTATGTTTGCGTCACCATGCTGGGTGCTCTCACTTAGCGTGTGTGCCAGAGAGCACTCTCCACCAACCTCATCATCCCATGCTGCACGTTTCGCCGTTTCCCCAATCGCTGATCCGGAAGCTGCTGCCGTGAGTAGTGGCCATTCCAGGCTTGCAGTGAGCCTTCTTCATTGGCCATGTCAGGGGCACCGCCGGCCACTGATGCTCCCCTGGTGGTCACACAGTACTGCTAGTGCTGGCCTGCAGGAACTCTCCAGGCCCTGGATGGCTTGCCTCCACACACACACATCTGGCTAATCTGCAGTCCCTTTTTCGGGGCAACTGAGGCTTGGGGACTGTCAGAACCCTGGGATTCCAGGCATGGGCATATGGGCCCTGGCCCCGGGACTTGCACCAACAAGTGCCTTGTCACTGGCTCTGACCCGAACTGCTTCCCAGTGTGACCGGCCATAGTCACGGGATGCCAAAAGCACCATCAGGGTTCATCGGGCCCACACCAATGCCACCCTTCTATACACTGCCGTCCACTTTTCCCACGCTATGAACAGGACCCCCACACTCACATGATATTTTCCTATACATCCCCTCTCCAAACCCTTTGTGCTGAGCGTTATAATGACAGATGGCTAGAGAGAAAGCAAGACCGAGGCAGAGGGAGACAGACTGAATGAGAGAAGGACAAAGGGAAGAAATTGAAGAGATAGACATAGAAGGAGTGCGATATGAAGAGAGATGCACGACAGGTAGACAGTGCGAGAGACATACAGATGAAGAAACACACACACCCACAGACACACACACTCAGACATGCACACACACCACACTGAAAGAGAGAACCAGAAGCATGAAGAGACCAAGTGTGAGACAGACACAGCATCGCATACAGAGACAGTGATCTAGGAATAGAAAACAAGTCTCTGAGAGACACAGAGAGACAGAGAAAGAGAGAAAGAGGGAGACGGCAGCATCATAAACTTTCTATTACTCAGTCTGGAAATGACGCCCCAACATTTTCTTTTCTCTATTCCTTAGAAAAGGGTCCCAAACAATGCCAATTCTCAAAAGGCGGGGCTCACGCAGAGATGTGTGACATGGAAGCAGGCACACTGGGAGCCATGGAGGGGCCGCCCCACACGCAGGCCGAGATAGGTGCTTGGCCCCAAGTCTCAACATAATGGAGTCCCTCGAAAGTTCAGTGCCAGAGGGGACTGTGTTGGAAATGGATTTCATTACAGCCCTCTTGAGATAGAGGCAGGAAACCAATGTGCGTCCCTAGGTGCCAGATCAGACGCAGCCCGTAGGCTGTGTTCTGACCTCTGTTCAGCACAAACGTCATCGGTCAGGTCTGCACCCGACAACATGTGACAGCAGCCCAGGGTTTCTAGGCACTACACGTGTTCATAATGTGATGACATTTTGAGGTGGAGATGCTAGAACGACCTGTACTACGCACATGGGAAAACTGCGGAGGCCCTGACAGCACATGCTGCTCAGAGTCACATCACTGGTGAGGAGCGCAAGCCAGCTCTGAACCAAGCTCTGGGTCCTCAAAGCCATGGCCGCGGCTGCACACAGGTTGTCCTGAAACTGTGGCATGGTCAGTGTTAGTGTAACTGGGCGTGGCCTTGTTTTGTGAGGTAGGGTGAGCAATCCCTAACCCAGAGGGACTTTGGGGAGTTTTTGTATGTGGAAGAAGTTCACAGAGGAGACCCCAGTCTGTGATCTCACTTCCTGGTCATAAAGCTTAAAAGAACTTGGAACCCTGGTAACCAGGCAACCACATCATAATGAAGCCCTTTCCCAGCTCACTGTGATGGAGATGCTGGAAATAGTACCATGTTTCCATGCTGCGGCCTAGCGGCCTCAGGCACTGGCCTCAGGAAAGCCGAAATGTTGAAACTTTACCCATGTTTTAGACTCTGATTTAGGTCTCACACAACATTCTTCAGGCCACTGTTTCAAAGGTCAATAATATAACACAGGAAGGCCAAGGGCAGACCAGGCCATGTTAGAGAATCACGCTGATCTCACACTGACTGTCGTCCACCCTCTCATTGTTTGTGTGTGTGTGTGTGCATGCGTGTGTGTGTGTGTGCGTGTGTGTGTGTGTGTGTGTGTGTGTGTGTGTTTATGTGAGTGTTGGTGGAGAGGGGGAGGATGGTAGAGGGTTTGCTCAGTCTTCTTTTTCAAGGTCCCTCAGTTGTAAGAATAGACTGTTTATTAGAGAATTTTCTTCTTTCTGGGGGTAGGCCTCTATTGCTCTGAAATTGCTTCTTAGGACTGCTTTCGCTGTGTGCATACATTTGGGAACATTGTGTTGTCACTTACTTTAGCCTCAAGGTATTTTTTCATTTCTTCCTTGATGACATTGCTGATCCATTGAGTAGCATGTTGCTTAGATCCCATGCCTCTGTGTGTTTTCCCATTATTTTCTTGCATTTGATTTCTAGTTAGATACCAGAGAAGATGCTTGGTACCATTTCAGTCTTCTTGTATCTATGGAGATATGTTTCACGGTCAAACATGTGACCTATTGTGGAAAATGTCCCGTGTGCCCTTGAAGGGAAAGTATATTGTTCGGATAAGGGGTGAGATGGTCTACAAATATCAATTTAAGTCCTTTAATTCCATTGTTTCTTGGTTGATTTTCTGTCTGGATGATGTACTTGCATGTCATCATCCCCTACTATGACTCTCAATGTCTTCATTTATGACTCACCATGTTTGCTTTCAGTGTTAGTAGGTCCTACTTGTGCCATGTATATGATTAGAAGAGTCTAATCCTCTTGTTGGATTGATGGTTTTATCAATATGACATGTACTTTTTGTCACTTGTTATAGCTTTTGTTTTAAAGTCTATGTTATCTGAGTATTGTTCCCCAGCTTTTTATTTCCCCATTTCCATTGGTAAAACGTATCTTTTTCCATCCCTTCACTTTAAGTCTCTGTGTGTCTTTCGATATGGAGTGACATTTGTGGGAAGCATATGTATTATTTTTTTGGTGTCTTTTATCCATTCTGCGACACCAGTTTTTTTTCTAGGTGACGCAACTTTCAATTATTATTTTGATGATGAAACGCTCAATGAGAGGATTTGTTTCATGGTCCTGATAAAATGAGAGGCCAACAGGTGCTAAGGCTGCCTTGGAAGTAGGATGGGACACTGTCAGGGCATGAAGGTCCGCAGGCCATTCTGCTGGTTGGAAGGAACACGGCCCCCATTTCCATTTGAGCAGGTCGCATGCAATGTATGACCCTGCCTGACAGACAGTTGGACCTGAAGTTTGAAAGTCAGCATAGCCCGGTGTCCCCAGACTCTCTAGGCAATGGGAAACATATTTATGATGGTCTAGTAAGCAAGGCCACAGGACCCTAGCCTCAACTGTTAGGAAAAAAAGACCCCACCTGAATGCAAATTATCGGTCCCAGACACATTGTTGGAGAGGAGGTAATCGGCCCGCCACCTAGCTTGAGTGGAATAATGCGGCCCTAGCCCTTTCTGTGTGAGAAAGGAGAAACAGCTTGAGTGGGTTGTCAGGAACCCAGAACATCCTGACAGAGGGTGGATACCTTGGCCACCCATCAGCAGTGTGCATATCACAAGTTTCCCTGCCAAAGGCGGGAGACCGATGCCCCAGAGCTCATGCAAGTGGGACAACATGGACACTAGGCACTACTGGCAAAAGGATGGTGATTTGCCACCCGCTCCCTAGGTGCCAAACAGTGAGTGGCACTTGAGACTCCTGGCCCTTCTTGCAGAGGGAGTGAACCCAGGACCCTGTTTGTTGTGCACAACGCCTCAAACCGGTGGCTTTCTTGGAAGAGGAAGTATCCCGCACATGAAAGCTATGGTTACAAGGGCCTCCTGATAGAAAAGTTTACCCAGGCCTTCAGCTTGCCCAGCAGCTCGCCAGGGACCCAAGACCCTCTTGGTTGAGGAATGGTCCACCATGCCTACCAGACATAAAAGGGAAAGAAGACCCTAGTTCATTTAGGGTGACCAAGTTGTCCCATTCCCCACCTAATGCAGAAGGGAAGGGAGACCTAAACCAGCCCCTATGAATGGATCAATGAGGCTCTGTGCCCCCGCAATAGCACAACACCTACAACCTCTTCTGGTACAAATAAACCTGGCCTAGGTCTCGCCACAGGAGAGGGGGTCTCCAACTTCCCCTGACACATCAAATCCTCTGAACAATTGAGGTAAGAGCCAATAAAAGAAGGCCACTGAAGGGGCAACAGAGTGAGACACACAGGGAGCGAGAGAGACCCGCAGACAAAATGACAGAAGGAGAAACAGGGAGAAGGAATGGGAGGGGGAGCATAGCATCCAAGACCCAGAGCTTGACAGCCATGGGATGGCCACTCACCCTGGGAAACACTCTGAGACAGTCACACCGAGGCTGTGTTGAGGTGGAAGCTTACACATTGGAGTGTGGTCGTGCCGGGGACTGGTGTCCTGTGAGGAGACGGTGCCCTGTCGGTGGCAATCACGGTGGTGACTAAGTGCATGCCGCCAGGGTCCCAGCAGTGCGATGGTGCTCGGAGCCTCACCCAGATTTCCTCCTTGGGGCGACAAGTTGTAGTAGCAGGTACTCTCTGTGCATAGGTCACTTGCCTCTGAGCTTTTCCCATAGAGGTCTTCTTTCCTGCAGTCAGAGGTCTCACACGACTCACAGGGGTGTTGGTGTTTTTCTCCATAGTTGAGTCTGCTGTTTTGTTCCGGCTCTTTTCCCCTGTGTGATGGGAGTCCTAGGTAGGATGGAGGATTACCGTGCATTGGGGGAGATTGCGAACGAGGGTCACAGCAGCGAAGACAGGGGCCTTCGTTAGGGTGGGTCATGTGATACATCCCTTGGTCCTTGGTCCAGCAACAGACAGCGTGGGTGACTCAATGCACACTTGCAGGGAGACAGACGGTTTTCCTTGAGTCCTTGGTCTGTGGTGCCAAGGACGTGCATTGCCCTGAGTGGAGAAAGCCGCCGTGAGGTGTATTGTGATCAGTAAGAATGGGGGATTGTGATCAGGAAACTAGGGGAATTGTGATCAGGAAGCCAGAGGAATTGTGATCAGGAAGCAAAGGGCATTGTGATCAGTAGGCAAGGGGTATTGTGATCAGGTACCGTGATGTGTAAGACGGGGCATTCTGATAAGCAAACAGGGGGCAATGTGATCAGGGAGAAAGGGGCAGTGGGATCAGCAAGCAGGGACAATTTTAATCACTAATCAGGGGGTATTGTGATCACAAACAAGGGTCATTATGATCAAGAGCAAGGGGCATTGTGATCACAAAGTATGGGGCATTGTGATCACTAAGAATGGGGATTGTGATGAGCAAGCAAGGGGAATTGTAATCATGAAGCAAAGGGCATTGTAATCATTAGGCAAGGGGTATTGTGATCAGGTAACAAGGAGTAGTTTGATGTGTAAACAGGGGGCAATGTGAAAAAGAAAAAGGGGCATTTTGACCAGTTACCAGGGAGCATTGTATCAGTAATTAGGTGGTATTGTGATCACTAACAGCGGTCATTATGATTAAGAACAAAGGGCATTGTAATCACAGAGCAATGGGCATTGTGATCAGTAACAGGGAGCATTGTGATCACTAAGGATGGGGGATAGTGATCAGGAAGCAAGGGGAATGGTGATCAAGAAGCAAAGGGCCTTGTGATCAGTAGGCAAGGGGTATTGTGATCAGGTACCGTGATGTGAAAAGACGGGGAATTCTGATAAGCAAGCAGGGGGCAATGTGATCAGGAAGAAAGTGTAATTGTGATCACTCGCAGGGAGCATTTTATTCACTAATCAGCGGGTATTGTGATCAGAAACAGGCGTCATTATGATCGAGAAGAAGCGGCATTCTGACCAGTATACAAGGGGCATTGTGATCACAAAGCAGGGGTCATTGTGATTGCTAACTGGGGTATTGTGATCAGAAAAGATGGGGGATTGTGATCAGGAAGCAAGGGGAATTGTGATCAGGAAGCAAGAGGTATTGTGAACAGGAAGCAAAGGGCATTGTGATCAGTAGGAAAGGGGTATTATGATCGGTGAACAAGGGGCAATGTGATCACAAAGCAGTGGGCATTGCGATCAGTAATGGGGGCATTGTGATCACTAAGGATGGGGGAATGTGATCAGGAAGCAAAGGGCATTGTTATCAGTATGCAAGAGGTATTGTTTACAGCGAAAAAGGGGTACTGTGATGTGTAAATAGGGGGTATTCTGATAAGTAAGCAGGGGCATTTTGATCAGGAAGAAAGGGGCATTGTGATCAGTAATGGGGGTATGGTGATCAGGAAGAATGGGGAATTGTGATCAGGAAGCAAGGGGAATTGTGATCAGGACGCAAGAGTTATTGTGATCAGGAAGCATAGGGCATTGTGAGCAGTAGGCAAGGGGTATTGTGATCAAAGAACAAGGGGTACTGTGATGTGTAAACAGGGGGCATTCTGCTAAGTAAGCAGGGGCATTGTGATCAGGAGAAAAGGGGCATTTTGACCATTAAGCAGGGAGCATTGTAATTACTCTTCAGGGTTCATTGTGACCACAAACAAGGGTCATTATGATCAAGAGCAAGGGGCATTGTGATAACAAAGCAGGGGGCATTGTAATCAGTAAAGATGGGGAATTGTGATCAGGAAGTAAGGGGATTTGTGATCAGGAAGCAAGGGGCATTGTGATCAGTAGGCAAGGGGTATTGTGTTCAGTGAACAACGGGTACTGTGATGTGTAAACAGGGTGCATTCTGAAAAGTAAGCAGGGGGCGTTGTGATCAGGAAGAAAGGGTCATTGTAATCAGTAAGCAGGGAGCATTGTAATCACTAATCAGGGGTATTGTGATCAGAAACAGGGGTCTTCATGATCAAGAGCAAGGGGCACTGTGATCACAATGCAGTGGGCATTGTGATCAGTAAAGATGGGAGATTGTGATCAGGAAGCAAGGGGAATTGTGATCAGGAAGCAAGAGGGATTGTGATCAGGAAGCAAAGGCATTGTGATCATTAGCCAAGGGGTATTGTGATCAGTGAACAAGGGGTACTGTGATGTGTAAACAGGGGGCATTCTGAAAAGTAAGCAGTGGGCATTGTGATCAGGAAAAAAGGGGCATTGTGATCAGTAACTGGGTTATTGTGATCAATAAGAATGTGGAGTTGTGATCAGGAAACAAAGGACATTGTGATCAGTAGGCAAGGGGTATAGTGATAGGTGAACAAGGGGTACTGTGATGTGTAAACTGGGGGCATTCTGATAAGTAAGCAGGGGTCATTGTGATCAGGAAGAAAGGGGCATTGTGATCAGTATGCAGGGAGCATTGTAATCACTAATGAGGGGGTATTGTGATCACAAACAAGGGTCATTATGATCAAGAGCAAGGGGCTTTGTGATCACAAAGCAGGGGGTATTGTGCTCAGTTAGGATGTGGAATTGTGATCAGGAAGTAGAGGAATTGTGATCAGGAAGCAAGAGGTATTGTGATCAGGAAGCAAAGGGCATTGTGATCAGTAGGCAAAGGGTTTTGTGATCGGTGAACAAGGGGTACTGTGACGTGTAAACAGGGGATATTCTGAAAACTAAGCAGGCAGCATTGTGATCAGTAAAAGGGGGCACTGTGATCAGGAACAAACTGGCATTTTGACCAGTAAGCCGGGAGCATTGTAGTCACTAATCAGGGGGTATTGTGATCAGAAACAGGGGTCATTATGATCAAGTACAAGCGACATTGTGATCAGTAAAGACGGGGCATTGTGATCACAATGCAGGGGCATTGTTATCATTAACGGGGGTACTGTGATCAGTAAGGATGGGGGATTGTGATCAGGAAATAAGGGGAATTGTGATCAGGAAGCAAGAGGCATTGTGATCAGGAACCAAAGGGCATTGTGAGCAGTAAGCACGGAATATTGTAATCACTAAACATGAGGTATTGTGATCAGAAACAGGGGTCATTATGATCAAGAACAAGCGGCATTGTGATCAGTAAAGAAGGGGCATTGTGATCACAAAGCAGGGGGCATTGTGATCAGTAAAAGGGGGCAGTGTGATCCGGAACAAAGGGGCATTTTGACCAGTAAGCAGGGAGCATTGTAATCACTAATCAGAGGGTATCGTGACCACAAACAAGGGTCATTATTATCAAGAGCAAGGGGCATTGCGATCAGGAAGAATGGGGGATTGTGATCAGGAACCCATGGAATTGTGATCAGGAAGCAAGATATATTGTGATCAGGAAGCAAAGGGCATTGTGATCATTAGGCAAGGGCTATCGTGATCAGTGAACAAGAGGTATGTGATGTGTAAACAGGGCGTATTCTGAAAATTAAACAGGGGGCACTGAGATCAGTATCGGGGGTATTGTGATCAGTAAGGATGGGGGATTGTGATCAGGACACAAGGGCAATTGTGATCAGGAAGCCACAGTTATTGTGATCAGGAAACAAAGGGCATTGTGATCAGTAGGCAAGGGGTATTTTGATCAGTGAACAACGCGTACTGTGATGTGTAAACAGGGGTAATGTGATCAGGAAGAAAGGGCCATTGTGATCAGTAAGCAGGGAGCATTTTAATCACTCATCAGGGGGCATTGTTATCAGAAACAGTGGTCATTATGATTAAGAACAAGGGGCATTGTGATCACAAAGCAGGGGGTATTGTGATCAGTAACACGGGGCATTGTGATCACTAAAGATGGGGGATTGTGATCAGGAAGCAAGGGGAATTGTGATCAGGAAGCAAGAGGCATTGTGATCAGGAAGCAAAGGGCATTGTGAGAAGTAGGCAAGGGGTATTGTGATCAGTGAACAAGGGGTACTGTGATGTGTAACAGGGGGCATTCTGAAAAGTAAGCAGGGGGCATTGTGGTCAGTAAAAGGGGGCATTTTGATCAGGAAGAATGGGGCATTGTGATCAGTAAGCAGGGAGCATTCTAATCACTAATCAGGGGGTATTGTGATCAGAAACAAGGGGCATTATGTCAAGAACAAGGGGCATTGTGATCAAAAAACAAGGGGCATGGTGATCACAAAGCAGGGGTCACTGTGATCAGTAACGGGGTATTGTGATCAGTAAGAATGGGGGATTTTGATCAGGAAGTAAGGGGAATTGTGATCAGGAAGCAAGAGTCATTGTGATTAGGAAGCAAAGAGCATTGTGAGCAGTAGGCAAGGGGTATTGTGATAATTGATCAAGGGTACTGTGATGTGTAAACAGGGGGCATTCTGATAAGTAAGCAGGGGCATTGTGATCAGGAAGAAAGTGTAATTGTGATCACTCGCAGGGAGCATTTTATTCACTAATCAGGGGGTATTGTGATCAGAAACAGGGGTCATTGTGATCGAGAAGAAGCGGCATTCTGACCAGTATACAAGGGGCATTGTGATCACAAAGCAGGGGTCATTGTGATCGCTAACTGGGGTATTGTGATCAGAAAAGATGGGGGATTGTGATCAGGAAGCAAGGGGAATTGTGATCAGGAAGCAAGAGGTATTGTGATCAGGACGCAAGAGTTATTGTGATCAGGAAGCAAAGGGCATTGTGAGCAGTAGGCAAGGGGTATTGTGATCAAAGAACAAGGGGTACTGTGATGTGTAAACAGGGGGCATTCTGATAAGTAAGCAGGGGCATTGTGATCAGGAGAAAAGGGGCATTTTGACCATTAAGCAGGGAGCATTGTAATTACTCTTCAGGGTTCATTGTGACCACAAACAAGGGTCATTATGATCAAGAGCAAGGGGCATTGTGATAACAAAGCAGGGGGCATTGTAATCAGTAAAGATGGGGAATTGTGATCAGGAAGTAAGGGGATTTGTGATCAGGAAGCAAGGGGCATTGTGATCAGTAGGCAAGGGGTATTGTGATCAGTGAACAACGGGTACTGTGATGTGTAAACAGGGTGCATTCTGAAAAGTAAGCAGGGGGCGTTGTGATCAGGAAGAAAGGGTCATTGTGATCAGTAAGCAGAGAGCATTGTAATCACTAATCAGGGGTATTTGTGATCAGAAAAGATGGGAGATTGTGATCAGGAAGCAAGGGGATTTGTGATCAGGAAGCAAAGGCATTGTGATCAGTAGCCAAGGGGTATTGTGATCAGTGAACAAGGGGTACTGTGATGTGTAAACAGGGGGCATTCTTAAGTAAGCAGTGGGCATTGTGATCAGGAAAAAAGGGGCATTGTGATCAGTAACTGGGTTACTGTGATCAATAAGAATGTGGAGTTGTGATCAGGAAACAAAGGACATTGCAATCAGTAGGCAAGGGGTATAGTGATAGGTGAACAAGGGGTACTGTGATGTGTAAACTGGGGGCATTCTGATAAGTAAGCAGGGGTCATTGTGATCAGGAAGAAAGGGGCATTGTGATCAGTATGCAAGGAGCATTGTAATCACTAATGAGGGGGTATTGTGATCACAAACAAGGGTCATTATGATCAAGAGCAAGGGGCTTTGTGATCACAAAGCAGGGGGTATTGTGCTCAGTTAGGATGTGGAATTGTGATCAGGAAGTAGAGGAATTGTGATCAGGAAGCAAGAGGTATTGTGATCAGGAAGCAAAGGGCATTGTGATCATTAGGCAAAGGGTATTGTGATCGGTGAACAAGGGGTACTGTGACGTGTAAACAGGGGATATTCTGAAAACTAAGCAGGCAGCATTGTGATCAGTAAAAGGGGGCACTGTGATCAGGAACAAACTGGCATTTTGACCAGTAAGCCGGGAGCATTGTAATCACTAATCAGGGGGTATTGTGATCAGAAACAGGGGTCATTATGATCAAGTACAAGCGACATTGTGATCAGTAAAGACGGGGCATTGTGATCACAATGCAGGGGCATTGTTATCATTAACGGGGGTACTGTGATCAGTAAGGATGGAGGATTGTGATCAGGAAATAAGGGGAATTGTGATCAGGAAGCAAGAGGCATTGTGATCAGGAACCAAAGGGCATTGTGAGCAGTAAGCACGGAATATTGTAATCACTAAAATGAGGTATTGTGATCAGAAACAGGGGTCATTATGATCAAGAACAAGCGGCATTGTGATCAGTAAAGAAGGGGCATTGTGATCACAAAGCAGGGGGCATTGTGATCAGTAAAAGGGGCAGTGTGATCCGGAACAAAGGGGCATTTTGACCAGTAAGCAGGGAGCATTGTAATCACTAATCAGAGGGTATCGTGACCACAAACAAGGGTCATTATTATCAAGAGCAAGGGGCATTGCGATCAGGAAGAATGGGGGATTGTGATCAGGAACCCATGGAATTGTGATCAGGAAGCAAGATATATTGTGATCAGGAAGCAAAGGGCATTGTGATCATTAGGCAAGGGCTATCGTGATTAGTGAACAAGAGTTATGTGATGTGAAAACAGGGCGTATTCTGAAAATTAAACAGGGGGCACTGAGCTCAGTATCGGGGGTATTGTGATCAGTAAGGATGGGGGATTGTGATCAGGACGCAAGGGCAATTGTGATCAGGAAGCCACAGTTATTGTGATCAGGAAACAAAGGGCATTGTGATCAGTAGGCAAGGGGTATTTTGATCAGTGAACAACGCGTACTGTGTTGTGTAAACAGGGGTAATGTGATCAGGAAGAAAGGGCCATTGTGATCAGTAAGCAGGGAGCATTTTAATCACTCATCAGGGGGCATTGTTATCAGAAACAGTGGTCATTATGATTAAGAACAAGGGGCATTGTGATCACAAAGCAGGGGGTATTGTGATCAGTAACACGGGGCATTGTGATCACTAAAGATGGGGGATTGTGATCAGGAAGCAAGGGGAATTGTGATCAGGAAGCAAGAGGCATTGTGATCAGGAAGCAAAGGGCATTGTGAGAAGTAGGCAAGGGGTATTGTGATCAGTGAACAAGGGGTACTGTGATGTGTAACAGGGGGCATTCTGAAAAGTAAGCAGGGGGCATTGTGGTCAGTAAAAGGGGGCATTTTGATCAGGAAGAATGGGGCATTGTGATCAGTAAGCAGGGAGCATTCTAATCACTAATCAGGGGGTATTGTGATCAGAAACAAGGGGCATTATTTCAAGAACAAGGGGCATTGTGATAAAAAAACAAGGGGCATGGTGATCACAAAGCAGGGGTCACTGTGATCAGTAACGGGGTATTGTGATCAGTAAGAATGGGGGATTTTGATCAGGAAGTAAGGGGAATTGTGATCAGGAAGCAAGAGTCATTGTGATTAGGAAGCAAAGAGCATTGTGAGCAGTAGGCAAGGGGTATTGTGATAATTGATCAAGGGTACTGTGATGTGTAAACAGGGGGCATTCTGATAAGTAAGCAGGGGCATTGTGATCAGGAAGAAACTGTAACTGTGATCACTTGCAGGGAGCATTTTATTCACTAATCAGGGGGTATTGTGATCAGAAACAGGGGTCATTATGATCGAGAAGAAGCGGCATTCTGACCAGTATACAAGGGGCATAGTGATCACAAAGCAGGGGTCATTGTGATCGCTAACTGGGGTATTGAGATCAGAAAGATGGGGGATTGTGATCAGGAAGCAAGGGGAATTGTGATCAGGAAGCAAGAGGTATTGTGATCAGGACGAAAGAGTTATTGTGATCAGGAAGCAAAGGGCATTGTGAGCAGTAGGCAAGGGGTATTGTGATCAAAGAACAAGGGGTACTGTGATGTGTAAACAGGGGGCATTCTGATAAGTAAGCAGGGGCATTGTGATCAGGAGAAAAGGGGCATTTTGACCATTAAGCAGGGAGTATTGTAATTACTCTTCAGGGTTCATTGTGACCACAAACAAGGGTCATTATGATCAAGAGCAAGGGGCATTGTGATAACAAAGCAGGGGGCATTGTAATCAGTAAAGATGGGGAATTGTGATCAGGAAGTAAGGGGATTTGTGATCAGGAAGAAAGGGGCATTGTGATCAGTAGGCAAGGGGTATTGTGATCAGTGAACAACGGGTACTGTGATGTGTAAACAGGGTGCATTCTGAAAAGTAAGCAGGGGGCGTTGTGATCAGGAAGAAAGGGTCATTGTGATCAGTAAGCAGGGAGCATTGTAATCACTAATCAGGGGTATTATGATCAGAAACAGGGGTCTTCATGATCAAGAGCAAGGGGCACTGTGATCACAATGCAGTGGGCATTGTGATCAGTAAAGATGGGAGATTGTGATCAGGAAGCAAGGGGAATTGTGATCAGGAAGCAAGAGGGATTGTGATCAGGAAGCAAACGCATTGTGATCACTAGCCAAGGGGTATTGTGATCAGTGAACAAGGGGTACTGTGATGTGTAAACAGGGGGCATTCTGAAAAGTAAGCAGTGGGCATTGTGATCAGGAAAAAAGGGGCATTGTGATCAGTAACTGGGTTATTGTGATCAATAAGAATGTGGAGTTGTGATCAGGAAACAAAGGACATTGTAATCAGTAGGCAAGGGGTATAGTGATAGGTGAACAAGGGGTACTGTGATGTGTAAACTGGGGGCATTCTGATAAGTAAGCAGGGGTCATTGTGATCAGGAAGAAAGGGGCATTGTGATCAGTATGCAGGGAGCATTGTAATCACTAATGAGGGGGTATTGTGATCACAAACAAGGGTCATTATGATCAAGAGCAAGGGGCTTTGTGATCACAAAGCAGGGGCTATTGTGCTCAGTTAGGATGTGGAATTGTGATCAGGAAGTAGAGGAATTGTGATCAGGAAGCAAGAGGTATTGTGATCAGGAAGCAAAGGGCATTGTGATCAGTAGGCAAAGAGTTTTGTGATCGGTGAACAAGGGGTACTGTGACGTGTAAACAGGGGATATTCTGAAAACTAAGCAGGCAGCATTGTGATCAGTAAAAGGGGGCACTGTGATCAGGAACAAACTGGCATTTTGACCAGTAAGCCGGGAGCATTGTAATCACTAATCAGGGGGTATTGTGATCAGAAACAGGGGTCATTATGATCAAGTACAAGCGACATTGTGATCAGTAAAGACGGGGCATTGTGATCACAATGCAGGGGCATTGTTATCATTAACGGGGGTACTGTGATCAGTAAGGATGGGGGATTGTGATCAGGAAATAAGGGGAATTGTGATCAGGAAGCAAGAGGCATTGTGATCAGGAACCAAAGGGCATTGTGAGCTGTAAGCACGGAATATTGTAATCACTAAACATGAGGTATTGTGATCAGAAACAGGGGTCATTATGATCAAGAACAAGCGGCATTGTGATCAGTAAAGAAGGGGCATTGTGATCACAAAGCAGGGGGCATTGTGATCAGTAAAAGGGGGCAGTGTGATCCGGAACAAAGGGGCATTTTGACCAGTAAGCAGGGAGCATTGTAATCACTAATCAGAGGGTATCGTGACCACAAACAAGGGTCATTATTATCAAGAGCAAGGGGCATTGCGATCAGGAAGAATGGGGGATTGTGATCAGGAACCCATGGAATTGTGATCAGGAAGCAAGCTATATTGTGATCAGGAAGCAAAGGGCATTGTGATCATTAGGCAAGGGCTATCGTGATCAGTGAACAAGAGGTATGTGATGTGTAAACAGGGCGTATTGTGAAAATTAAACAGGGGGCACTGAGATCAGTATCGGGGGTATTGTGATCAGTAAGGATGGGGGATTGTGATCAGGACGCAAGGGCAATTGTGATCAGGAAGCCACAGTTATTGTGATCAGGAAACAAAGGGCATTGTGATCAGTAGGCAAGGGGTATTGTAATCAGTGAACAATGGGTACTGTGATGTGTAAACAGGGGTAATGTGATCAGGAAGAAAGGGCCATTGTGATCAGTAAGCAGGGAACATTTTAATCACTCATCAGGCGGCATTGTTATCAGAAACAGTGGTCATTATGATTAAGAACAAGGGGCATTGTGATCACAAAGCAGGGGGTATTGTGATCAGTAACACGGGGCATTGTGATCACTAAAGATGGGGGATTGTGATCAGGAAGCAAGGGGAATTGTGATCAGGAAGCAAGAGGCATTGTGATCAGGAAGCAAAGGGCATTGTGAGAAGTAGGCAAGGGGTATTGTGATCAGTGAACAAGGGGTACTGTGATGTGTAACAGGGGGCATTCTGAAAAGTAAGCAGGGGGCATTGTGGTCAGTAAAAGGGGGCATTTTGATCAGGAAGAATGGGGCATTGTGATCAGTAAGCAGGGAGCATTCTAATCACTAATCAGGGGGTATTGTGATCAGAAACAAGGGCATTATGTCAAGAACAAGGGGCATTGTGATAAAAAAACAAGGGGCATGGTGATCACAAAGCAGGGGTCACTGTGATCAGTAACGGGGTATTGTGATCAGTAAGAATGGGGGATTTTGATCAGGAAGTAAGGGGAATTGTGATCAGGAAGCAAGAGTCATTGTGATTAGGAAGCAAAGAGCATTGTGAGCAGTAGGCAAGGGGTATTGTGATAATTGATCAAGGGTACTGTGATGTGTAAACAGGGGGCATTCTGATAAGTAAGCAGGGGCATTGTGATCATGAAGAAACTGTAATTGTGATCACTTGCAGGGAGCATTTTATTCACTAATCAGGGGGTATTGTGATCAGAAACAGGGGTCATTATGATCGAGAAGAAGCGGCATTCTGACCAGTATACAAGGGGCATTGTGATCACAAAGCAGGGGTCATTGTGATCGCTAACTGGGGTATTGTGATCAGAAAGATGGGGGATTGTGATCAGGAAGCAAGGGGAATTGTGATCAGGAAGCAAGAGCTATTGTGATCAGGACGCAAGAGTTATTGTGATCAGGAAGCAAAGGGCATTGTGAGCAGTAGGCAAGGGGTATTGTGATCAAAGAACAAGGGGTACTGTGATGTGTAAACAGGGGGCATTCTGATAAGTAAGCAGGGGCATTGTGATCAGGAGTAAAGGGGCATTTTGACCATTAAGCAGGGAGTATTGTAATTACTCTTCAGGGTTCATTGTGACCACAAACAAGGGTCATTATGATCAAGAGCAAGGGGCATTGTGATAACAAAGCAGGGGGCATTGTAATCAGTAAAGATGGGGAATTGTGATCAGGAAGTAAGGGGATTTGTGATCAGGAAGCAAGGGGCATTGTGATCAGTAGGCAAGGGGTATTGTGATCAGTGAACAACGGGTACTGTGATGTGTAAACAGGGTGCATTCTGAAAAGTAAGCAGGGGGCGTTGTGATCAGGAAGAAAGGGTCATTGTGATCAGTAAGCAGGGAGCATTGTAATCACTAATCAGGGGTATTGTGATCAGAAACAGGGGTCTTCATGATCAAGAGCAAGGGGCACTGTGATCACAATGCAGTGGGCATTGTGATCAGTAAAGATGGGAGATTGTGATCAGGAAGCAAGGGGAATTGTGATCAGGAAGCAAGAGGGATTGTGATCAGGAAGCAAAGGCATTGTGATCACTAGCCAAGGGGTATTGTGATCAGTGAACAAGGGGTACTGTGATGTGTAAACGGGGGGCATTCTGAAAAGTAAGCAGTGGGCATTGTGATCAGGAAAAAAGGGGCATTGTGATCAGTAACTGGGTTATTGTGATCAATAAGAATGTGGAGTTGTGATCAGGAAACAAAGGACATTGTGATCAGTAGGCAAGGGGTATAGTGATAGGTGAACAAGGGGTACTGTGATGTGTAAACTGGGGGCATTCTGATAAGTAAGCAGGGGTCATTGTGATCAGGAAGAAAGGGGCATTGTGATCAGTATGCAGGGAGCATTGTAATCACTAATGAGGGGGTATTGTGATCACAAACAAGGGTCAGTATGATCAAGAGCAAGGGGCTTTGTGATCACAAAGCAGGGGGTATTGTGCTCAGTTAGGATGTGGAATTGTGATCAGGAAGTAGAGGAATTGTGATCAGGAAGCAAGAGGTATTGTGATCAGGAAGCAAAGGGCATTGTGATCAGTAGGCAAAGGGTTTTGTGATCGGTGAACAAGGGGTACTGTGACGTGTAAACAGGGGATATTCTGAAAAATTAGCAGGCAGCATTGTGATCAGTAAAAGGGGGCACTGTGATCAGGAACAAACTGGCATTTTGACCAGTAAGCCGGGAGCGTTGTAATCACTAATCAGGGGGTATTGTGATCAGGAAGGAAGGGGAATTGTGATCAGAAAGCCAGAGGTATTGTGATCAGGAAGCAAAGGGCATTGTGATCAGTTGGCAAGGGGTATTGTGATCAGTGAACAAGGGGTACTGTGATGTGTAAACAGGGGGCATTCTAAAAAGTAAGCAGTGGGCATTGTGATCAGTAAAAGGGTCATTGTGATCAGGAACAAAGGGGCATTTTGACCAGTAAGCAGGGAGCATTATAATCACTAATTTGGGGGGATTGTGATAAAAAACAGGGGTCATTATGATTAAGAACAAGGGGCATTGTGATCACAAAGCAGGGGCATTGTGATCAGTAACACGGGGCATAGTGATCCTTAAGGATCGGGGATTGTGATGAGGAAGCAAAGGGCATTGGCATCAGTAGGCAAGGGGTATTGTGATCGGTGAATAAGGGGTACTGTGGTCTGTAAACAGGGGATATTCTGAAAAGTATGCAGGATGCATTGTGATCAGAAAAGGGGGCATTGTGATCAGGAACAAATGGGCATTTTGACCAGTAAGCAGGGAGCATTGTAATCACTAATCAGGGGGAATTGTGATCAGAAACAGGGGTCATTATGATCAAGTACAAGCGACATTGTGATCAGTAAAGACGGGGCATTGTGATCACAATGCAGGGGCATTGTTATCATTAACGTGGGTATTGTGATCAGTAAGGTAGGGGGATTGTGATCAGGAAATAAGGGGAATTGTGATCAGGAAGCAAGAGGCATTGTGATCAGGAACCAAAGGGCATTGTGAGCAGTAAGCACGGAATATTGTAATCACTAATCATGAGGTATTGTGATCAGAAACAGGGGTCATTATGATCAAGAACAAGCGGCATTGTGATCAGTAAAGAAGGGGCATTGTGATCACAAAGCAGGGGGCATTGTGATCAGTAAAAGGGGGCAGTGTGATCGGGAAGAAAGGGGCATTTTGACCAGTAAGCAGGGAGCATTGTAATCACTAATCAGAGGTTATCGTGACCACAAACAAGGGTCATTATTATCAAGAGCAAGGGGCATTGCGATCAGGAAGAATGGGGGATTGTGATCAGGAACCCAGGGAATTGTGATCAGGAAGCAAGATATATTCTGATCAGGAAGCAAAGGGCATTGTGATCATTAGGCAAGGGCTATCGTGATCAGTGAACAAGAGGTATGTGATGTGTAAACAGGGCATATTCTGAAAATTAAGCAGGGGGCACTGAGATCAGTATCGGGGGTATTGTGATCAGTAAGGATGGGGGATTGTGATCAGGACGCAAGGGAATTGTGATCAGGAAGCCACAGTTATTGTGATCAGGAAACAAAGGGCATTGTGATCAGTAGGCAAGGGGTATTTTGATCAGTGAACAATGCGTACTGTGATGAGTAAACAGGGGGCAATGTGATCAGGAAGAAAGGGCCATTGTGATCAGTAAGCAGGGAGTATTTTAATCACTCATCAGGGGGTATTGTTATCAGAAACAGTGGTCATTATGATTAAGAACAAGGGACATTGTGATCACAAGCAGGGGGTATTGTGATCAGTAACATGGGGCATTGTGATCACTAAAGATGGGGGATTGTGATCAGGAAGCAAGGGGAATTGTGATCAGGAAGCAAGAGGCATTGTGATCAGGAAGCAAAGGGCATTGTGAGAAGTAGGCAATGGGTATTGTGATCAGCGAACAAGGGGTACTGTGATGTGTAAACAGGGTGCATTCTGAAAAGTAAGCAGGGTGCGTTGTGATCAGGAAGAAAGGGTCATTGTGATCAGTAAGCAGGCAGCATTGTAATCACTAATCAGGGGTATTGTGATCAGAAACAGGGGTCTTCAAGATCAAGAGCAAGGGGCACTGTGATCACAATGCAGTGGGCATTGTGATCAGTAAAGATGGGAGATTGTGATCAGGAAGCAAGGGGAATTGCGATCAGGAAGCAAGAGGGATTGTGATCAGGAAGCAAAGGCATTGTGATCAGTAGCCAAGGGGTATTGTGGTCAGTGAACAAGGGGTACTGTGATGTGTAAACAGTGGGCATTCTGAAAAGTAAGCAGTGGGCATTGTGATCAGGAAAAAAGGGGCATTGTGATCAGTAACTGGGTTATTGTGATCAATAAGAATGTGGAGTTGTGATCAGGAAACAAATGACATTGTGATCAGTAGGCAAGGGGTATAGTGATAGGTGAACAAGGGGTACTTTGATGTGTAAACTGGGGGCATTCTGATAAGTAAGCAGGGGTCACTGTGATCAGGAAGAAAGGGGCACTGTGATCAGTATGCAGGGAGCATTGTAATCACTAATCGGGGTATTGTGATCACAAACAAGGGTCATTATGATCAAGAGCAAGGGGCTTTATGATCACAAAGCAGGGGGCATTGTGCTCAGTTAGGATGTGGAATTGTGATCAGGAAGTAGGGGAATTGTGATCAGGAAGCAAGAGGTATTGTGATATGGAAGCAAAGGGCATTGTGATCAGTAGGCATGGGGTATTGTAATCAGTGAACAACGGGTACTGTGATGTGTAAACAGGGGGCATTGTGACCAGGAAGAAATGCCATCGTGATCAATTAGCAGGGATCACTTTAATCACTCATAAGGTGGTATTATGATCAGAAACAGTGGTCATTATGATTAAGAACAAGGGGCATTGTGATCACAAAGCAGGGGGCATTTTCATCAGTAACAGGGGGCATTGTGATCACTAAGCATGAGGGATTGTGATCAGTAAGCCAGGGTAATTGTGATCAGGAAGCAAAGGGCATTGTGATCAGTAGGCAAGGGGTATTGTGATCAGTGAACAACGGGTACTGTGATGTGTAAACAGGGGGCATTCTGATAACTAAGCAGGGGGCATTGTGGTAAGGAAGAAAAGGGCATTGTGATCAGTATGCAGGGAGCATAGTAATCACTAAGGGTGAGGGAATGTGATTAGGAAGCAAGGAGAATTGTGATCATGAAGCAAAGGGCATTGTGATCAATAGGCAAAGGGTATTGTGATCGGTGAAGAAGGGGTACTGTGACGTGTAAACAGGGGATATTCTGAAAAATTAGCAGGCAGCATTGTGATCAGTAAAAGGGGGCACTGTGATCAGGAACAAACTGGCATTTTGACCAGTAAGCCGGGAGCATTGTAATCACTAATCAGGGGGTATTGTGATCAGGAAGGAAGGGGAATTGTGATCAGAAAGCCAGAGGTATTGTGATCAGGAAGCAAAGGGCATTGTGATCAGTTGGCAAGGGGTATTGTGATCAGTGAACAAGGGGTACTGTGATGTGTAAACAGGGGGCATTCTGAAAAGTAAGCAGTGGGCATTGTGATCAGTAAAAGGGGTCATTGTGATCAGGAACAAAGGGGCATTTTGACCAGTAAGCAGGGAGCATTATAATCACTAATTTGGGGGGATTGTGATAAAAAACAGGGGTCATTATGATTAAGAACAAGGGGCATTGTGATCACAAAGCAGGGGCATTGTGATCAGTAACACGGGGCATAGTGATCCTTAAGGATCGGGGATTGTGATGAGGAAGCAAAGGGCATTGGCATCAGTAGGCAAGGGGTATTGTGATCGGTGAATAAGGGGTACTGTGGTCTGTAAACAGGGGATATTCTGAAAAGTATGCAGGATGCATTGTGATCAGAAAAGGGGGCATTGTGATCAGGAACAAATGGGCATTTTGACCAGTAAGCAGGGAGCATTGTAATCACTAATCAGGGGGAATTGTGATCAGAAACAGGGGTCATTATGATCAAGTACAAGCGACATTGTGATCAGTAAAGACGGGGCATTGTGATCACAATGCAGGGGCATTGTTATCATTAACGTGGGTATTGTGATCAGTAAGGTAGGGGGATTGTGATCAGAAAATAAGGGGAATTGTGATCAGGAAGCAAGAGGCATTGTGATCAGGAACCAAAGGGCATTGTGAGCAGTAAGCACGGAATATTGTAATCACTAATCATGAGGTATTGTGATCAGAAACAGGGGTCATTATGATCAAGAACAAGCGGCATTGTGATCAGTAAAGAAGGGGCATTGTGATCACAAAGCAGGGGGCATTGTGATCAGTAAAAGGGGGCAGTGTGATCGGGAAGAAAGGGGCATTTTGACCAGTAAGCAGGGAGCATTGTAATCACTAATCAGAGGTTATCGTGACCACAAACAAGGGTCATTATTATCAAGAGCAAGGGGCATTGCGATCAGGAAGAATGGGGGATTGTGATCAGGAACCCAGGGAATTGTGATCAGGAAGCAAGATATATTCTGATCAGGAAGCAAAGGGCATTGTGATCATTAGGCAACGGCTATCGTGATCAGTGAACAAGAGGTATGTGATGTGTAAACAGGGCATATTCTGAAAATTAAGCAGGGGGCACTGAGATCAGTATCGGGGGTATTGTGATCAGTAAGGATGGGGGATTGTGATCAGGACGCAAGGGCAATTGTGATCAGGAAGCCACAGTTATTGTGATCAGGAAACAAAGGGCATTGTGATCAGTAGGCAAGGGGTATTTTGATCAGTGAACAATGCGTACTGTGATGAGTAAACAGGGGGCAATGTGATCAGGAAGAAAGGGCCATTGTGATCAGTAAGCAGGGAGCATTTTAATCACTCATCAGGGGGTATTGTTATCAGAAACAGTGGTCATTATAATTAAGAACAAGGGGCATTGTGATCACAAGCAGGGGGTATTGTGATCAGTAACACGGGGCATTGTGATCACTAAAGATGGGGGATTGTGATCAGGAAGCAAGGGGAATTGTTATCAGGAAGCAAGAGGCATTGTGATCAGGAAGCAAAGGGCATTGTGAGAAGTAGGCAATGGGTATTGTGATCAGCGAACAAGGGGTACTGTGATGTGTAAACAGGGGGCATTCTGAAAAGTCACCAGGCGCATTGTGATCAGAAAGAAAGGGGCATTTTGACCAGTTACCAGGGAGCATTGTAATCACTAATTAGGTGGTATTTTGATCACAAACAGGGGTCATTATGATTAAGAACAAGGGGCATTGTAATCACAAAGCAAGGGGCATTGTGATCAGTAACAGGGGGTATTGTGAACAGTAAGGATGGGGGATTGTGATCAGGAAGTAAGGGGAATTGAGATCAGGAAGCAAGAGGTATTGTGCTCAGGAGCAAAAGGCATTGTGTTCAGTAGGCAAGGGGTATTGTGATGTGTAAACAGGGGACATTCTGAAAAGTAATCAGGGGTCATTGTGATCAATAAAAGGGGAATTTTGATCAGGAATAAAGGGGCATTTTGACCAGTAAGCAGGGAGCATTGTAATCACTAATTGGGTGGTATTGTGATCACAAACATGGGCCATTATGATTCAGAACAAGGGGCATTGTGATCAGTAGGCAAGGGGTATTGTGATCAGTGAACAAGGGGTACTGTGATGTGTAAACAGGGGGCATTCTGAAAAGTAAGTAGTGGGCATTGTGATCAGGAAAAAAGGGGCATTGTGATCAGTAACTGGGTTATTGTGATCAATAAGAATGTTGAGTTGTGATCAGGAAACAAAGGACATTGTAATCAGTAGGCAAGGGGTATAGTGATAGGTGAACAAGGGGTACTGTGATGTGTAAACTGGGGGCATTCTGATAAGTAAGCAGGGGTCATTGTGATCAGGAAGAAAGGGGCATTGTGATCAGTATGCAGGGAGCATTGTAATCATTAATGAGGTGGTATTGTGATCACAAACAAGGGTCATTATGATCAAGAGCAAGGGGCTTTGTGATCACAAAGCAGGGGGTATTGTGCTCCGTTAGGATGTGGAATTGTGATCAGGAAGTAGAGGAATTGTGATCAGGAAGCAAGAGGTATTGTGATCAGGAAGCAAAGGGCATTGTGATCAGTAGGTAAAGGGTTTTGTGATCGGTGAACAAGGGGTACTGTGACGTGTAAACAGGGGATATTCTGAAAACTAAGCAGGCAGCATTGTGATCAGTAAAAGGGGGCACTGTGATCAGGAACAAACTGGCATTTTGACCAGTAAGCCGGGAGCATTGTAATCACTAATCAGGGGGTATTGTGATCAGAAACAGGGGTCATTATGATCAAGTACAAGTGACATTGTGATCAGTAAAGACGGGGCATTGTGATCACAATGCAGGGGCATTGTTATCATTAACGGGGGTACTGTGATCAGTAAGGATGGGGGATTGTGATCAGGAAATAAGGGGAATTGTGATCAGGAAGCAAGAGGCATTGTGATCAGGAACCAAAGGGCATTGTGAGCTGTAAGCACGGAATATTGTAATCACTAAACATGAGGTATTGTGATCAGAAACAGGGGTCATTATGATCAAGAACAAGCGGCATTGTGATCAGTAAAGAAGGGGCATTGTGATCACAAAGCAGGGGGCATTGTGATCAGTAAAAGGGGGCAGTGTGATCCGGAACAAAGGGGCATTTTGACCAGTAAGCAGGGAGCATTGTAATCACTAATCAGAGGTTATCGTGACCACAAACAAGGGTCATTATTATCAAGAGCAAGGGGCATTGCGATCAGGAAGAATGGGGGATTGTGATCAGGAACCCATGGAATTGTGATCAGGAAGCAAGATATATTGTGATCAGGATGCAAAGGGCATTGTGATCATTAGGCAAGGGCTATCGTGATCAGTGAACAAGAGGTATGTGATGTGTAAACAGGGCGTATTCTGAAAATTAAACAGGGGGCACTGAGATCAGTATCGGGGGTATTGTGATCAGTAAGGATGGGGGATTGTGATCAGGACGCAAGGGCAATTGTGATCAGGAAGCCACAGTTATTGTGATCAGGAAACAAAGGGCATTGTGATCAGTAGGCAAGGGGTATTGTAATCAGTGAACAACGGGTACTGTGATGTGTAAACAGGGGGCATTGTGACCAGGAAGAAATGCCATCGTGATCAATTAGCAGGGATCATTTTAATCACTCATAAGGTGGTATTATGATCAGAAACAGTGGTCAGTAACAGGGGGTATTGTGAACAGTAAGGATGGGGAATTGTGATCAGGAAGTAACGGGAATGGAGATCAGGAAGCAAGAGATATTGTGCTCAGGAGCAAAAGGCATTGTGTTCAGTAGGCAAGGGGTATTGTGATCAGAGAATAAGGGGTACTGTGGTGTGTAAACAGGGGGCATTCTGATAAGTAAGCAGGGGCATTGTGATCAGGAGAAAAGGGGCATTTTGACCATTAAGCAGGGAGCATTGTAATTACTATTCAGGGTGCATTGTGACCACAAACAAGGGTCATTATGATCAAGAGCAAGGGGCTTTGTGATAACAAAGCAGGGGGCATTGTGATCAGTAAAGATGGGGAATTGTGATCAGGAAGTAAGGGGATTTGTGATCAGGAAGCAAGAAGGATTGTGATCAGGAAGCAAGGGGCATTGTGATCAGTAGGCAAGGGGTATTGTGATCAGTGAACAACGGGTACTGTGATGTGTAAACAGGGTGCATTCTGAAAAGTAAGCAGGGGGCGTTGTGATCAGGAAGAAAGGGTCATTGTGATCAGTAAGCAGGCAGCATTGTAATCACTAATCAGGGGTATTGTGATCAGAAACACGGGTCTTCATGATCAAGAGCAATGGGCACTGTGATCACAATGCAGTGGGCATTGTGATCAGTAACGTTGGGAGATTGTGATCAGGAAGCAAGGGGAATTGTGATCAGGAAGCAAGAGGGATTGTGATCAGGAAGCAAAGGCATTGTGATCAGTAGCCAAGGGGTATTGTGGTCAGTGAACAAGGGGTACTGTGATGTGTAAACAGGGGGCATTCTGAAAAGTAAGCAGTGGGCATTGTGATCAGGAAAAAAGGGGCATTGTGATCAGTAACTGGGTTATTGTGATCAATAAGAATGTGGAGTTGTGATCAGGAAACAAAGGACATTGTGATCAGTAGGCAAGGGGTATAGTGATAGGTGAACAAGGGGTACTTTGATGTGTAAACTGGGGGCATTCTGATAAGTAAGCAGGGGTCACTGTGATCAGGAAGAAAGGGGCACTGTGATCAGTATGCAGGGAGCGTTGTGATCACAAACAAGGGTCATTATGATCAAGAGCAAGGGGCTTTATGATCACAAAGCAGGGGGCATTGTGCTCAGTTAGGATGTGGAATTGTGATCAGGAAGTAGGGGAATTGTGATCAGGAAGCAAGAGGTATTGTGATATGGAAGCAAAGGGCATTGTGATCAGTAGGCATGGGGTATTGTAATCAGTGAACAACGGGTACTGTGATGTGTAAACAGGGGGCATTGTGACCAGGAAGAAATGCCATCGTGATCAATTAGCAGGGATCACTTTAATCACTCATAAGGTGGTATTATGATCAGAAACAGTGGTCATTATGATTAAGAACAAGGGGCATTGTGATCACAAAGCAGGGGGCATTTTCATCAGTAACAGGGGGCATTGTGATCACTAAGCATGAGGGATTGTGATCAGTAAGCCAGGGTAATTGTGATCAGGAAGCAAAGGGCATTGTGATCAGTAGGCAAGGGGTATTGTGATCAGTGAACAACGGGTACTGTGATGTGTAAACAGGGGGCATTCTGATAACTAAGCAGGGGGCATTGTGGTAAGGAAGAAAAGGGCATTGTGATCAGTATGCAGGGAGCATAGTAATCACTAAGGGTGAGGGAATGTGATTAGGAAGCAAGGAGAATTGTGATCATGAAGCAAAGGGCATTGTGATCAATAGGCAAAGGGTATTGTGATCGGTGAAGAAGGGGTACTGTGACGTGTAAACAGGGGATATTCTGAAAAATTAGCAGGCAGCATTGTGATCGGTAAAAGGGGGCACTGTGATCAGGAACAAACTGGCATTTTGACCAGTAAGCCGGGAGCATTGTAATCACTAATCAGGGGGTATTGTGATCAGGAAGGAAGGGGAATTGTGATCAGAAAGCCAGAGGTATTGTGATCAGGAAGCAAAGGGCATTGTGTTCAGTTGGCAAGGGGTATTGTGATCAGTGAACAAGGGGTACTGTGATGTGTAAACAGGGGGCATTCTGAAAAGTAAGCAGTGGGCATTGTGATCAGTAAAAGGGGGCATTGTGATCAGGAACAAAGGGGCATTTTGACCAGTAAGCAGGGAGCATTATAATCACTAATTTGGGGGGATTGTGATCAAAAACAGGGGTCATTATGATTAAGAACAAGGGGCATTGTGATCACAAAGCAGGGGCATTGTGATCAGTAACACGGGACATAGTGATCCTTAAGGATCGGGGATTGTGATGAGGAAGCAAAGGGCATTGGCATCAGTAGGCAAGGGGTATTTTGATCGGTGAATAAGGGGTACTGTGGTCTGTAAACAGGGGATATTCTGAAAAGTATGCAGGATGCATTGTGATCAGAAAAGGGGGCATTGTGATCAGGAACAAATGGGCATTTTGACCAGTAAGCAGGGAGCATTGTAATCACTAATCAGGGGGAATTGTGATCAGAAACAGGGGTCATTATGATCAAGTACAAGCGACATTGTGATCAGTAAAGACGGGGCATTTTGATCACAATGCAGGGGCATTGTTATCATTAACGTGGGTATTGTGATCAGTAAGGTAGGGGGATTGTGATCAGGAAATAAGGGGAATTGTGATCAGGAAGCAAGAGGCATTGTGATCAGGAACCAAAGGGCATTGTGAGCAGTAAGCACGGAATATTGTAATCACTAAACATGAGGTATTGTGATCAGAAACAGGGGTCATTATGATCAAGAACAAGCGGCATTGTGATCAGTAAAGAAGGGGCATTGTGATCACAAAGCAGGGGGCATTGTGATCAGTAAAAGGGGGCAGTGTGATCCGGAACAAAGGGGCATTTTGACCAGTAAGCAGGGAGCATTGTAATCACTAATCAGAGGTTATCGTGACCACAAACAAGGGTCATTATTATCAAGAGCAAGGGGCATTGCGATCAGGAAGAATGGGGGATTGTGATCAGGAACCCAGGGAATTGTGATCAGGAAGCAAGATATATTCTGATCAGGAAGCAAAGGGCATTGTGATCATTAGGCAAGGGCTATCGTGATCAGTGAACAAGAGGTATGTGATGTGTAAACAGGGCATATTCTGAAAATTAAGCAGGGGGCACTGAGATCAGTATCGGGGGTATTGTGATCAGTAAGGATGGGGGATTGTGATCAGGACGCAAGGGCAATTGTGATCAGGAAGCCACAGTTATTGTGATCAGGAAACAAAGGGCATTGTGATCAGTAGGCAAGGGGTATTTTGATCAGTGAACAATGCGTACTGTGATGAGTAAACAGGGGGCAATGTGATCAGGAAGAAAGGGCCATTGTGATCAGTAAGCAGGGAGCATTTTAATCACTCATCAGGGGGTATTGTTATCAGAAACAGTGGTCATTATGATTAAGAACAAGGGGCATTGTGATCACAAGCAGGGGGTATTGTGATCAGTAACACGGGGCATTGTGATCACTAAAGATGGGGGATTGTGATCAGGAAGCAAGGGGAATTGTTATCAGGAAGCAAGAGGCATTGTGATCAGGAAGCAAAGGGCATTGTGAGAAGTAGGCAATGGGTATTCTGATCAGCGAACAAGGGGTACTGTGATGTGTAAACAGGGGGCATTCTGAAAAGTCACCAGGCGCATTGTGATCAGAAAGAAAGGGGCATTTTGACCAGTTACCAGGGAGCATTGTAATCACTAATTAGGTGGTATTTTGATCACAAACAGGGGTCATTATGATTAAGAACAAGGGGCATTGTAATCACAAAGCAAGGGGCATTGTGATCAGTAACAGGGGGTATTGTGAACAGTAAGGATGGGGGATTGTGATCAGGAAGTAAGGGGAATTGAGATCAGGAAGCAAGAGGTATTGTGCTCAGGAGCAAAAGGCATTGTGTTCAGTAGGCAAGGGGTATTGTGATGTGTAAACAGGGGACATTCTGAAAAGTAATCAGGGGTCATTGTGATCAATAAAAGGGGAATTTTGATTAGGAATAAAGGGGCATTTTGACCAGTAAGCAGGGAGCATTGTAATCACTAATTGGGTGGTATTGTGATCACAAACATGGGCCATTATGATTCAGAACAAGGGGCATTGTGATCAGTAGGCAAGGGGTATTGTGATCAGTGAACAACGTGTACTGTGATGTGTAAACAGGGTGCATTCTGAAAAGTAAGCAGGGGGCGTTGTGATCAGGAAGAAAGGGTCATTGTGATCAGTAAGCAGGCAGCATTGTAATCACTAATCAGGGGTATTGTGATCAGAAACAGGGGTCTTCATGATCAAGAGCAAGGGGCACTGTGATCACAATGCAGTGGGCATTGTGATCAGTAAAGATGGGAGATTGTGATCAGGAAGCAAGGGGAATTGTGATCAGGAAGCAAGAGGGATTGTGATCAGGAAGCAAAGGCATTGTGATCAGTAGCCAAGGGGTATTGTGGTCAGTGCACAAGGGGTACTCTGATGTGTAAACAGGGGGCATTCTGAAAAGTAAGCAGTGGGCATTGTGATCAGGAAAAAAGGGGCATTGTGATCAGTAACTGGGTTATTGTGATCAATAAGAATGTGGAGTTGTGATCAGGAAACAAAGGACATTGTGATAAGTAGGCAAGGGATATAGTGATAGGTGAACAAGGGGTACTTTGATGTGTAAACTGGGGGCATTCTGATAAGTAAGCAGGGGTCACTGTGATCAGGAAGAAAGGGGCACTGTGATCAGTATGCAGGGAGCATTGTAATCATTAATCGGGGTATTGTGATCACAAACAAGGGTCATTATGATCAAGAGCAAGGGGCTTTGTGATCACAAAGCAGGGGGCATTGTGCTCAGTTAGGATGTGGAATTGTGATCAGTAAGAATGGGGGATTGTGATCAGGAACCCAGGGGAAATGTGATTATGAAGCAAGAGATATTGTGATCAGGAAGCAAAGGGCATTGTGATCAGTAGGCAAGGAGTATCGTGATCAGTGAATAAGGGGTACTCTGATGTGTAAACAGGGGGCAAAGTGATCAGGAAGAAAAGGCCATTGTGATCAGTAAGCAGGGAGCATTTTAATCACTCATCAGGGGGTATTGTTATCAGAAACAAAGGTCATTATGATTAATAACAAGGGGCATTGCGATCACAAACCAGGGATTATTTTGAGTTAGGTTTAGCGACAGTGTTAGTTTTAGGGTTAGGGTTAGGTTAGGGTTAGAGAGACAGTAAGGGTCAGAGTTAGGTTTAGCGACAGTGTTAGGTTTAGGATTAATATTAGAGGCAGAGTTCGGGTTAAGGTTAGCCTTATGGTTTCAAACATATTAGATTGTGTGATAGTGTTAGTATTAGTGACAGGCTTACTGTTAGGGTTAAGGTTAGGTTTAGAGACAGTGTTAGGGTTAGCTTTGGAGTTGAGTTTAGTGTTAGGATTCAGTTTAGGGCTAGGGTTAGTGTTAGAGACAGGGTGGCCTTCGGATTAGGGTAGGGTTAGGGTCAGTCACAGGGATAGGGATATAGTTATGGTTAGGGTTGGGATTAGAGACAGGTTTAAGGTTAGGGTCAGGGTTAGAGACAGGTATGGTAAGGGTTAGGGTCAAGGTATAGGTTAAGATTAGGGACAGGTTACAGTTAGGTATAGGGTTAGGAACAAGATTAGGGCTAGGTTTGAGGTGTATGTTAGTGTCAGGGTTAGGTCTGCAGTAGGATTAGAGTTAGGGTTAGAATTAGAGTTAGGGGAACGTTAAGGATTAAGGATAGGTTTAGGGTTAACGTTAGGGACAGGAATAGGGTCAGTGTTAGGGTTATGATTAGGGATAGGTACAGAGTTAGGTTTAAGGGTAGGAACAGGCTTGTGGGATCGGATTAGAGTTAGGGTTTATGACACAATTAGGGTCACGGTTAGAGATACGCTTAGCTTTCCCGACATGGTTAGATTTAGGGTTACTCTTAGCGTTAAGTTTAGGGACAGGTTAACGGTTAGTGTTAGAGTTAGGGTCAGGGCTAAGGTTAGGTTTACGGTTCCATTTACATTTAGGGTTATGGTTAAAGACAGGCTAGGGTTCTGGTTAGGATTAGGGTTTCCGTTAAAATTAGGGACACAGTTAAGCTTAGTGTAAGGTTTAGGGTTAGTGATAAAGACACGGTTTGGTTTAGGTTATGGGTTCGGGTGAGATTCAGTGTTAGGGACAGGTTAGGGTAGGATTAGTGTTAGGGATAGAGACAGGTTTCGGGTTAGAGTTACAAAATTGGTTATGAGTATGTGTAAAAACAGGGTTAGGGTTAGTGAAGTTGTTAGGGTTAGGGTTAGGGTTAGCTACAGGGTTAAGTTTAAGGAGAAGGTTAGTTTTGGGGTTTGTGTGAAGTTTAGAAAAAGGGTTATTTTCAGATTTCGGTTTAGGAAAAGGGTTACGATAACAGGGTTTGTATTAAGAACAGTATGCATGGTATGCACACGGATGGCTTAGGGTTCGCATGAGGGTGAGGAATACAATAGGGGTTTTCATTTGACATAGGGAAGGTCTTAGATTTAGAGACAAGGTTAAGGTTAGGGACAGGATTATGGTTAGAGACAAGATGAAGTTTAGGGACACTGTCAGGGTTAGTGTTAAGTTTAAGTTTAGGGTTACCGTTAGGGTTAGGGACAAAATTAGGGTTAGGGTTATGGACAGTGTTAGGTTTAGGGTTAAAGTTAGGGTCAGCGCTCAAGTTAAGGTTAGGGTTTAGGGATAGGGTTAGGGTTGGGGTTAAGTTTAGGGTTAGGGTTAGGGAAACGATTCGGGTTTGGAACATGGTTAAGTTTAGTGTTCAGTTTATAGTTAAGTTTTGGTTTTGGCTGATGGTTAAGGTTAGGTTTAGAGACAGGTTTAGTGACAGGGTGAGTGTTAGAGTTAAGTTTAGAGAGACGTTAAGGGTCAGAGTTAGTTTTAGCGACAGTGTTATGTTTAGGGTTAGGGTTAGGGTTAGGGTTAGGGTTTAGCTTTAGGGTTAGGTACAGGATTAGGGTTTGAGACATGGTTAGGTTTTGTGTTAGGGTTAGTTTTAGGGTTAGGGTTAGGGTTTAGGGATAGGTTTAGGGTTACGGTTAGGGACTGGATTAGGGTTTGGGACATGGTTAGGTTTAGTGTTAGGTTTATAGTTAAGTTTTGGTTCTGGCTGATGGTTAAGGTTAGGTTAGGGTTAGGGTTAGGGTTAGGGTTAGGGTTAGGGTTAGGTTTTAGGGATAGGGTTAGGGTTAGAGTTAGGGTTTAGGTTTAGGGTTATGGTTAAGTTTAGGGTTTAGGGTTTAGGGTTAGGGTTAGGGTTAGCGTTAGGTTTAGGGTTAGGGACAGGATTAGGGTTGGGGACATGGTTAGGTTTAGTGTTAGGGTTATAGTTAAGTTTAGGTTTTGTCTGATGTTTAAGTTTAGGTTTAGGGACAGGGTTAGTGACAGGGTGAGGGTTAGAGTTAAGGTTGGAGAGACGGTAAGGGTCAGAGTTAGGTTTAGCGACAGTGTTAGGGGTAGGGTTAATATTAGAGGCAGAGTTAGGGTTAAGGTTAGCGTTAGGGTTAGGGTTCGTGTTAGAATTAGGGTTAGGTACACAGTTGGGAAGAGTGTTAGTGCTCCATTTAGAGTTAGGTCTAGGGATACGTTTAGATTTAGGTTTTGGGTTAGGAAAAGGGTTAGCTACAGGGGCAGGAATAGGGTAGGGACACAGTGAGTGTTAGAGTTAAGATTAGGGTTAGGGTTAGGGTTTAGGGTTACAGTTAGGGTTAGGATTAAGGTTTAGGGTTTAGGGTTTAGTGTTTAGGGTTAGGGTTAGCCTTAGGGTTGGGTTAGGTTTAGGGTTAGGGTTTAGGGTTAGGGTTATGGTTAGGGTTAGGGACAGGATTAGGGTTTTGGACATGGTTAGGTTTAGTGTTAGGGTTATAGTTAAGTTTAGGTTTTGTCTGATGCTTAAGTTTAGGTTTAGGGACAGGGTTACTGACAGGGTTTGGGTTAGAGTTAAGGGTGGAGAGACGGTAAGGGTCAGAGTTAGGTTTAGCGACAGTGTTAGGGTTAGGGTTAATATTAGAGTCAGAGTTAAGGTTAGGGTTAGCGTTATGGTTAGAAGCAGATTAGGTTGAGTGATAGTGTTAGTATTAGTGACAGGCTTAGTGTTAGTGTTAGCGTTAGGGTTTGGGACAGTGTTAGGGTTAGGTTTGGAGTTGAGTTTAGTGTTAGGTTTCAATTTAGGGCTATGGTAAGTGTTAGAGACAGGGTGGCCTTCGGATTAGGGTAGGGATAGTGTCAGGCACAGGGATAGGGATATGGTTATGCTTAGGGTTGGGATTAGAAACAGGTTTAAAGTTAGGGTCAGGGTTAGAGACAGGTATGGTTAGGGTTAGGGTCAAGGTATAGGTAAGATTTAGGTTAAGATTAGGGACAGGTTACAGTTAGGTTTAAGGTTAGGCACAAGATTAGGGCTAGGGTTGAGGTGTATGTTAGTGTCAGGGTTAGGTCTGAAGTAGGATTAGAGTTAGGGTTAGAATTAGAGTTAGGGGAACGGTTATTATTAAGGATAGGTTTAGGGTTAACGTTACGCACAGGAATAGGGTTAGTGTTAGGGTTATGATTAGGGATAGGTACAGAGTTAGGTTGAAGAGTACGAACAGGCTTATGGACTATTAGGGTTAGGGTTTATGACACAATTAGGGTCACGGTTAGAGTTACACTTAGCTTTACCGACATGGTTAGCTTTAGGGTTACTCTGAGCGTTAAGTTTAGGGACAGGTTAAGGGTTAGTGTTAGAGTTAGGGTCAGGGCTAGGGTTAGGTTTCTGGTTCGATTTACATTTAGGGTTATGGTTAAAGACAAGCTAGTGTTCTGGTTAGGATTAGGGTTTCCGTTAAAATTAGGGACACAGTTAAGGTTACTGTAAGGTTTAGGGTTAGTGATAAAGACACGGTTTGGTTTAGGGTATGGGTTTGGGGGAGATTCAGTGTTAGGGACAGGTTAGGGTAGGATTAGTGTTAGGGGTACAGGCAGTTTTCGGGTTAGAGTTACAAAATTCGTTATGAGTAAGTGTAGAAACAGGGTTAGGGTTAGTGAAGTCGTTAGGGTTAGGGTTAGGGTTAGCTACAGGGTTAGGTTTAGGGAGATGGTTAGGTTTGGGGTTTGTGTGAAGTTTAGAAAAAGGGTTATTTTCAGAGTTCGGATTAGGAAAAGGGTTACAATAACAGGGTTTGGATTAAGAAGAGTATGCATGGTAGGCACACGGATGGCTTAGGGTTCGCATGAGGGTGAGGAATACAATTGGGGTTTTCATTTGACATAGGGGAGGTCTTAGGGTTAGAGACAAGGTTAAGGTTAGGGACAGCATTAGGGTTAGAGAGAAGATTAAGGTAAGGGACACTGTCAGGGTTAGTGTTAAGTTTAAGTGTAGGGTTACACTTAGGGCTAGGGACAAAATTAGGGTTAGGGTTATGGACAGTGTTAGGTTTAGGGTTAAAGTTAGGGTCAGCGCTCAAGTTAAGGTTAACATTAAGGTTAGGGATAGGTTTAGGGGTAGGGTTAGAAACAAGGTTAGACTTACGGTTAGGATTAGAGGCACGGTTATTTTTAAATTAGGGTTCAAAACAGAGTTAAGGGTAGTGTTAGGGTTAGGAATACTTTTTAGGGTTAGGGTTTGGTTTAGGGTTTGTTTTAGGGTTCGGGGCAGAGTTAGGGTTAGGAACATAGTTAGTGTTCGGTTTAGGGTTAAGCATAGGGACAGAGTTAGTGTTAGAGTTAAGGTTAAGGACAGGGTTATGATTAGGGTCAGGGTTAGTGTTCAGGACAGTGTCAGGGCAGGCCGTAGGATCAGGGTAGGGTTTGGGTTCAGGTTAGGATATGCTAGGGTTAGGGTTAGGGGCATAGCTAGGGTTGAGGGCAGAGTCAGTGTTATGGTTAGGAACATGGCTAAGGTTAGGGTTCTTGTTAGGGACCGTTTCAGGGTTACGTTTAGTGTTAAGGGTTGGGTTAGAATGGACGACACGGTTAGGGTTAGTGTTAGGGTATCACGTCTCACGTGACAACGGCTGGGGAACTACAGTTACATGGCGAAGAGTTAAGAAACTCCAGAGCCAAAAATAGAGTTTCTGTGGGCCAGTGTTCTCATCTCTGAGGCCCAAGCCTTAATACTGTGGGCGCATAGCTTTTCTTTACAACTGCCACCAAGAAGCCAATTTGAATATCTATACACAGGGAGTTGATTCTATTTGTCTGGCAGCTGCTTCGCCAAAACTCATTGTGATCAAACACAAGTTTTGCTTTCACATGTACGTATGATCCCCCGGATGGACTCAGCATTCCGAGACCACCGGATAAGGAAGTTGTACTGAGATCATTCCCTCTGGTCTTAGCATTCGGAGACACTTCCTTATGACGTGAAAGGCTCAGTGCACAGGATCATTCGAATCGGCAGCTCCACGGTGACATTAGGGTTAGGTTTATAAACAGGATGAAGTTAGGGGTAGGGTTAGGGTTACCGACAGAGTTTGCTTTAGGGTAAGGGACAGGATTAGAACTAGGATTAGGTTTAGAGACACGGTTAGAATTAGGGTTAGTTTTAGGTTTAGTGTTGAAGGACAGAGTTAGGGTTTGGGTTAGCATTAGGGTTAGGGTTCGTGTTAGGATTAGGGTTAGGGACAGAGTTGGGAAGAGTGTTAGGGCTCCATTTAGAGTTAGGGCTAGGGATACGTTTAGGTTTAGGTTTTGGGTTAGGAAAAGGTTTAGCTACAGGGGCAGGGATAGTTTAGGGACACAGTGAGTGTTAGAGTTAGGATTAGGGTTAGGGTTAAGGTTAGGGTTTGGGTTAGGGTTAGGGTTATGGTTAGGGTTAGGGTTTAGGGTTATGGTTAGGGTTAGGGTTTAGGATTAGGGTTAGGGTTAGGGTTAGGGTTAGGGTTTAGGGTTTACGGTTTGGGTTAGGGTTAGGGTTAGGTTTAGGGTTAGGGTTATGGTTTAGGGTTAGGGTTAGGGTTAGGGTTAGGGTTAGGGACAGGATTAGGGTTTGGGACATGGTTAGGTTTAGTGTTAGGGTTATAGTTAAGTTTAGGTTTTGTCTGATACTTAAGTTTAGGTTTAGGGACAGGGTTATTGACAGGGTGAGGGTTAGAGTTAAGGGTGGAGTGACGGTAAGGTTCAGAGTTAGGTTTAGCGACAGTGTTAGGGGTAGGGGTAATATTAGAGGCAGAGTTAGGGTTAAGGTTAGCGTTATGGTTAGAAACAGATTAGGTTGAGTGATAGTGTTAGTATTAGTGACAGGCTTAGTGTTAGGGTTAGGGTTAGGGTTTGGGTTTCGGGTTTCGGGTTAGGGTTACGGTTAGGGTTAGGGACACGATTCGGGTTTGGGACATGGTTAGGTTTAGTGTTAGGGTTATAGTGAAGTTTAGGTTTTGGCTGATGGTTAAGATTAGGTTTAGTGACAGGGTTAATGACAGGGTGAGGGTTAGAATTAAGGTTAGAGAGATGGTAAGGGTCAGAGTTAGGTTTAGTGACAGTGTTAGGGTTAGGGTTAGGGTTAGGTTAGGGTTAGGGTTTAGGGATAGGGTTAGGGTTAGGGTTAGGGTTTAAGGTAAGGTTAGGGTTAGGGTTAGGGTTTAGGATTTAGGGTTAGGGTTATGGTTAGGGTTAGGTTTAGGGTTAGGGACACGATTCGGGTTTGGGACATGGTTAAGTTCAGTGTTAGGGTTGTAGTTAAGTTTAGGTTTTGGCTGATGGTTAAGGTTAGGGTTAGGGACAGGATTAGTGACAGGGTGAGGGTTAGAATTAAGGTTAGAGAGATGGTAAGGGTCAGAGTTAGGTTTAGCGACAGTGTTAGGGTTAGGGTTACGGTTAGGTTAGGGTTAGGGTTAGAGTTAGGGTTTAGGGTTAGGGTTAGGGTTAGGGTTTAGGATTTAGGGTTAGGGTTATGGTTAGGGTTAGGGTTAGGGTTAGGGGCAGGATTAGGGTTTGGGACATGGTTAGGTTTACTGTTAGGGTTATATTAAGTTTAGGTTTTGTCTGATGCTTAAGTTTAGGTTTAGGGACAGGGTTAGTGACAGGGTGAGGGTTAGAGTTAAGGTTGGAGAGACGGTAAGGGTCAGAGTTAGGTTTAGCGACAGTGTTAGGGTTAGGGATCAGGTTAGGTTAGGGTTTAGGGTTAGCGTTAGGGTTAGGGTTAGGAATAGGGAGGGTTAGTGTTTACATTTTAGGGTGACGGTTTAGGGATAGGGTTAGGGTTAGGGTTAGGGTTAGAGTTAGGGTTAGGGTTAGGGTTAGGTTTTAGGGATAGGGTTAGGGTTAGGGTTACGGTTTAGGTTTAGGGTTAGGGTTAAGATTAGGGTTTAGGGTTTAGGGTTAGGGTTAGGGTTAGAGTTAGGGTTTAGGCTTTAGGGTTAGGGTTAGTGTTAGGGTTTAGGGTTTAGGGTTAGGGTTAGGGTTAGGGTTAGGGTTAGGGTTAGGGTTTGGGTTTAGGGTTTAGGTTTAGGGTTAGGGTTAGTGTTAGGGTTTCGGGTTTAGTGTTAGGGTTAAGGTTAGGGTTAGGGTTAGGTACACGTTTCGGGTTTGAGACATGGTTAGGTTTAGTGTTAGGGTTATAGTTAAGTTTAGGTTTTGGCTGATGGTTAAGGTTAGGTTTAGGGACAGGGTTAGTTACAGGGTGAGGGTTAGAGTTAAAGATAGAGAGACGGTAAGGGTCAGAGTTAGGTTTAGGGACAGTGTTAGAGTTAGGGTTAGGGTTAGGTTAGGGTTAGGGTTAGAGTTAGGGTTTAGGGTTAGGGTTAGGTTTAGGGTTTAGGATTTAGGGTTAGGGTTATGGTTATGGTTAGGGTTAGGGTTAGGGGCAGGATTAGGGTTTGGGACATGGTTAGGTTTACTGTTAGGGTTATATTAAATTTAGGTTTTGTCTGATGCTTAAGTTTAGGTTTAGGGACAGGGTTAGTGACAGGGTGAGGGTTAGAGTTAAGGTTGGAGAGACGGTAAGGGTCAGAGTTAGGTTTAGCGACAGTGTTAGGGTTAGGGATCAGGTTAGGTTAGGGTTTTGGGTTAGGGTTAGGGTTAGGGTTAGGAATAGGGGAGGGTTAGTGTTTACATTTTAGGGTTAGGGTTTAGGGATAGGGTTAGGGTTAGGGTTAGGGTTAGAGTTAGGGTTAGGGTTAGGGTTAGGGTTAGGGTTAGGGTTACGGTTTAGGTTTAGGGTTAGGGTTAAGGTTAGGGTTTAGGGTTTAGGGTTAGGGTTAGGGTTAGAGATAGGGTTTAGGCTTTAGGGTTAGGGTTAGTGTTAGGGTTTAGGGTTTAGGGTTAGGGTTAGGGTTAGGGTTAGGGTTTAGTGTTTATGGTTACGTTAGCGTTAGGGTTAGGGTTTGGGTTTAGGGTTTAGGTTTAGGGTTAGTGTTAGTGTTAGGGTTTCGGGTTTAGTGTTAGGGTTAAGGTTAGGGTTAGGGTTAGGGTTAGGGTTAGGGTTAGGTTTAGGGTTAGGTTTTAGGGATAGGGTTAGTGTTAGGGTTACGGTTTAGGTTTAGGGTTAGGGTTAAGGTTAGGGTTTAGGGTTTAGGGTTAGGGTTAGGGTTAGGGTTAGCATTAGGTTTAGAGTTAGGGACAGGATTAGGGTTTGGGACATGGTTAGGTTTACTGTTAGGGTTATATTAAGCTTAGGTTTTGTCTCATGCTTAAGTTTAGGTTTAGCGACAGGGTTAGTGACAGGGTGAGGGTTAGAGTTAAGGTTGGAGAGACGGTAAGCGTCAGAGTTAGGTTTAGCGACAGTGTTAGGGTTAGGGATCAGGTTAGGTTAGGGTTTAGGGTTAGGGTTAGGGTTAGGGTTAGGAATAGGGGAGGGTTAGTGTTTACATTTTAGGGTTAGGTTTTAGGGATAGGGTTAGGGTTAGGGTTAGGGTTAGAGTTAGGGTTAGGGTTAGGGTTAGGGTTAGGTTTTAGGGATAGGGTTGTGTTAGGGTTTAGGGTTTAGGGTTAGGGTTAGGGTTAGAGTTAAAGTTTAGGCTTTAGGGTTAGGGTTAGTGTTAGGGTTTAGGGTTTAGGGTTAGGGTTAGCGTTAGGGTTAGGGTTTGGGTTTAGTGTTTAGGTTTAGGGTTAGGGTTAGTGTTAGGGTTTCGAGTTTATGTTAGGGTTAAGGTTAGGGTTAAGGTTAGGTACACGTTTCGGGTTTGAGACATGGTTAGGTTTAGTGTTAGGGTTATAGTTACGTTTAGGTTTTGGCTGATGGTTAAGGTTAGGTTTAGGGACAGGGTTAGTTACAGTGTGAGGGTTAGAGTTAAAGATAGAGAGACGGTAAGGTTCAGAGTTAGGTTTAGCGACAGTGTTAGGGTTAGGGTTAGGGTTAGAGTTAGGGTTTAGGGTTAGGGTTTGGGTTAGGATTTAGGATTTAGGGTTAGGGTTATGGTTATGGTTAGGGTTAGGGTTAGGGGCAGGATTAGGGTTTGGGAAATGGTTAGGTTTAGTGTAGGGTTATAATTAAATTTTGGTTTTGGCTGATGGTTAAGGTTAGTTTTAGGGACAGGTTTAGTGACAGGGTGAGGGTTAGAGTTAAGTTTAGAGAGACGGTAAGGGTCAGAGTTAGGTTTAGCGACAGTGTTAGTGTTAGGGATCAGGTTAGTTAGGGTTTAGGGTTAGGGTTAGGGTTAGAGTTAGGAATAGGGGAGGGTTAGTGTTTACATTTTAGGGTTAGGGTTTAGGGATAGGGTTAGGGTTAGGGTTAGGGTTAGGGTTAGAGTTAGGATTTAGGCTTTAGGGTTAGGGTTAGGGTTTGAGTTAGGGCTTACGGTTTAGGGTTAGGGTTAGGGTTAGGGTTAGGGTTTCGGGTTTCGGGTTAGGGTTAAGTTTAGGGTTAGGGTTAGGTACACGATTCGGGTTTGAGACATGTTTAGGTTTAGTGTTAGGGTTATGGTTAAGTTTAGGTTTTGGCTGATGGTTAAGTTTAGGTTTAGGGACAGGGTTAGTTACAGGGTGAGGGTTAGAGTTAAAGTTAGAGAGACGGTAAGGTACAGAGTTAGGTTTAGCGACAGTGTTAGGGTTAGGGTTAGGGTTAGCGTTAGGGTTAGGGTTAGGGTTAGGGTTAGGGTTAGGTTTTAGGGATAGGGTTAGGGTTAGGGTTACGGTTTAGGTTTAGGGTTAGGGTTAAGGTTAGGGTTTAGGGTTTAGGGTTAGGGTTAGGGTTAGGGTTAGCATTAGGTTTAGGGTTAGGGACAGGATTAGGGTTTGGGACATGGTTAGGTTTACTGTTAGGGTTATATTAAGTTTAGGTTTTGTCTGATGCTTAAGTTTAGGTTTAGGGACTGGGTTAGTGACAGGGTGAGGGTTAGAGTTAAGGTTGGAGAGACGGTAAGGGTCAGAGTTAGGTTTAGCGACAGTGTTAGGGTTAGGGATCAGGTTAGGTTAGGGTTTAGGGTTAGGGTTAGGGTTAGGGTTAGGAATAGGGGAGGGTTAGTGTTTACATTTCAGGGTTAGGGTTTAGGGTTAGGGTTAGGGTTAGAGTTAGGGTTTAGGCTTTAGGGTTAGGGTTAGTGTTAGGGTTTAGGGTTTAGGATTAGGGTTAGGGTTAGGGTTAGGGTTAGGGTTTAGTGTTTAAGGTTAGGGTTAGCGTTAGGGTTAGGGTTTGGGTTTATGGTTTAGTTTTAGGGTTAGGGTTAGTGTTAGGGTTTCGGGTTTAGTGTTAGGGTTAAGGTTATGGTTAGGGTTAGGTACACGATTCGGGTTTGAGACATGGGTAGGTTTAGTGTTAGGGTTATAGTTAAGTTTAGGTTTTGGCTGATGGTTAAGGTTAGGTTTAGGGACAGGTTTAGTTACAGGGTGAGGGTTAGAGTTAAGGGTGGAGTGACGGTAAGGTTCAGAGTTAGGTTTAGCGACAGTGTTAGGGGTAGGGGTAATATTAGAGGCAGAGTTAGGGTTAAGGTTAGCGTTATGGTTAGAAACAGATTAGGTTGAGTGATAGTGTTAGTATTAGTGACAGGCTTAGTGTTAGGGTTAGGGTTAGGGTTTGGGTTTCGGGTTTCGGGTTAGGGTTACGGTTAGGGTTAGGGACACGATTCGGGTTTGGGACATGGTTAGGTTTAGTGTTAGGGTTATAGTGAAGTTTAGGTTTTGGCTGATGGTTAAGATTAGGTTTAGTGACAGGGTTAATGACAGGGTGAGGGTTAGAATTAAGGTTAGAGAGATGGTAAGGGTCAGAGTTAGGTTTAGTGACAGTGTTAGGGTTAGGGTTAGGGTTAGGTTAGGGTTAGGGTTTAGGGATAGGGTTAGGGTTAGGGTTAGGGTTTAAGGTAAGGTTAGGGTTAGGGTTAGGGTTTAGGATTTAGGGTTAGGGTTATGGTTAGGGTTAGGTTTAGGGTTAGGGACACGATTCGGGTTTGGGACATGGTTAAGTTCAGTGTTAGGGTTGTAGTTAAGTTTAGGTTTTGGCTGATGGTTAAGGTTAGGGTTAGGGACAGGATTAGTGACAGGGTGAGGGTTAGAATTAAGGTTAGAGAGATGGTAAGGGTCAGAGTTAGGTTTAGCGACAGTGTTAGGGTTAGGGTTACGGTTAGGTTAGGGTTAGGGTTAGAGTTAGGGTTTAGGGTTAGGGTTAGGGTTAGGGTTTAGGATTTAGGGTTAGGGTTATGGTTAGGGTTAGGGTTACGGTTAGGGGCAGGATTAGGGTTTGGGACATGGTTAGGTTTACTGTTAGGGTTATATTAAGTTTAGGTTTTGTCTGATGCTTAAGTTTAGGTTTAGGGACAGGGTTAGTGACAGGGTGAGGGTTAGAGTTAAGGTTGGAGAGACGGTAAGGGTCAGAGTTAGGTTTAGCGGCAGTGTTAGGGTTAGGGATCAGGTTAGGTTAGGGTTTAGGGTTAGCGTTAGGGTTAGGGTTAGGAATAGGGAGGGTTAGTGTTTACATTTTAGGGTGACGGTTTAGGGATAGGGTTAGGGTTAGGGTTAGGGTTAGAGTTAGGGTTAGGGTTAGGGTTAGGGTTAGGGTTAGGTTTTAGGGATAGGGTTAGGGTTAGGGTTACGGTTTAGGTTTAGGGTTAGGGTTAAGATTAGGGTTTAGGGTTTAGGGTTAGGGTTAGGGTTAGAGTTAGGGTTTAGGCTTTAGGGTTAGGGTTAGTGTTAGGGTTTAGGGTTTAGGGTTAGGGTTAGGGTTAGGGTTAGGGTTAGGGTTAGGGTTAGGGTTTGGGTTTAGGGTTTAGGTTTAGGGTTAGGGTTAGTGTTAGGGTTTCGGGTTTAGTGTTAGGGTTAAGGTTAGGGTTAGGGTTAGGTACACGTTTCGGGTTTGAGACATGGTTAGGTTTAGTGTTAGGGTTATAGTTAACTTTAGGTTTTGGCTGATGGTTAAGGTTAGGTTTAGGGACAGGGTTAGTTACAGGGTGAGGGTTAGAGTTAAAGATAGAGAGACGGTAAGGGTCAGAGTTAGGTTTAGGGACAGTGTTAGAGTTAGGGTTAGGGTTAGGTTAGGGTTAGGGTTAGAGTTAGGGTTTAGGGTTAGGGTTAGGTTTAGGGTTTAGGATTTAGGGTTAGGGTTATGGTTATGGTTAGGGTTAGGGTTAGGGGCAGGATTAGGGTTTGGGACATGGTTAGGTTTACTGTTAGGGTTATATTAAATTTAGGTTTTGTCTGATGCTTAAGTTTAGGTTTAGGGACAGGGTTAGTGACAGGGTGAGGGTTAGAGTTAAGGTTGGAGAGACGGTAAGGGTCAGAGTTAGGTTTAGCGACAGTGTTAGGGTTAGGGATCAGGTTAGGTTAGGGTTTTGGGTTAGGGATAGGTTTAGGGTTAGGAATAGGGGAGGGTTAGTGTTTACATTTTAGGGTTAGGTTTTAGGGATAGGGTTAGGGTTAGGGTTAGTGTTAGAGTTAGGGTTAGGGTTAGGGTTAGGGTTAGTGTTAGGGTTACGGTTTAGGTTTAGGGTTAGGGTTAAGGTAGGGTTTAGGGTTTAGGGTTAGGGTTAGGGTTAGAGTTAGGGTTAGGGTTAGGGTTAGGGTTAGGTTTACGGTTTAGTTTTAGGGTTAGGGTTAAGGTTAGGGTTTAGGGTTTAGGGTTAGGGTTAGGGTTAGAGTTAGGGTTTAGGCTTTAGGGTTAGGGTTAGTGTTAGGGTTTAGGGTTTAGGGTTAGGGTTAGGGTTAGGGTTAGGGTTTAGTGTTTATGGTTACGTTAGCGTTAGGGTTAGGGTTTGGGTTTAGGGTTTAGGTTTAGGGTTAGTGTTAGTGTTAGGGTTTCGGGTTTAGTGTTAGGGTTAAGGTTAGGGTTAGGGTTAGGGTTAGGGTTAGGGTTAGGTTTAGGGTTAGGTTTTAGGGATAGGGTTAGTGTTAGGGTTACGGTTTAGGTTTAGGGTTAGGGTTAAGGTTAGGGTTTAGGGTTTAGGGTTAGGGTTAGGGTTAGGGTTAGCATTAGGTTTAGAGTTAGGGACAGGATTAGGGTTTGGGACATGGTTAGGTTTACTGTTAGGGTTATATTAAGCTTAGGTTTTGTCTCATGCTTAAGTTTAGGTTTAGCGACAGGGTTAGTGACAGGGTGAGGGTTAGAGTTAAGGTTGGAGAGACGGTAAGCGTCAGAGTTAGGTTTAGCGACAGTGTTAGGGTTAGGGATCAGGTTAGGTTAGGGTTTAGGGTTAGGGTTAGGGTTAGGGTTAGGAATAGGGGAGGGTTAGTGTTTACATTTTAGGGTTAGGTTTTAGGGATAGGGTTAGGGTTAGGGTTAGGGTTAGAGTTAGGGTTAGGGTTAGGGTTAGGGTTAGGTTTTAGGGATAGGGTTGTGTTAGGGTTTAGGGTTTAGGGTTAGGGTTAGGGTTAGAGTTAAAGTTTAGGCTTTAGGGTTAGGGTTAGTGTTAGGGTTTAGGGTTTAGGGTTAGGGTTAGGGTTAGAGTTAGGGTTAGGGTTTAGTGTTTATGGTTAGGGTTAGCGTTAGGGTTAGGGTTTGGGTTTAGTGTTTAGGTTTAGGGTTAGGGTTAGTGTTAGGGTTTCGAGTTTATGTTAGGGTTAAGGTTAGGGTTAGGGTTAGGTACACGTTTCGGGTTTGAGACATGGTTAGGTTTAGTGTTAGGGTTATAGTTACGTTTAGGTTTTGGCTGATGGTTAAGGTTAGGTTTAGGGACAGGGTTAGTTACAGTGTGAGGGTTAGAGTTAAAGATAGAGAGACGGTAAGGTTCAGAGTTAGGTTTAGCGACAGTGTTAGGGTTAGGGTTAGGGTTAGAGTTAGGGTTTAGGGTTAGGGTTTGGGTTAGGATTTAGGATTTAGGGTTAGGGTTATGGTTATGGTTAGGGTTAGGGTTAGGGGCAGGATTAGGGTTTGGGAAATGGTTAGGTTTAGTGTAGGGTTATAATTAAATTTTGGTTTTGGCTGATGGTTAAGGTTAGTTTTAGGGACAGGTTTAGTGACAGGGTGAGGGTTAGAGTTAAGTTTAGAGAGACGGTAAGGGTCAGAGTTAGGTTTAGCGACAGTGTTAGTGTTAGGGATCAGGTTAGTTAGGGTTTAGGGTTAGGGTTAGGGTTAGAGTTAGGAATAGGGGAGGGTTAGTGTTTACATTTTAGGGTTAGGGTTTAGGGATAGGGTTAGGGTTAGGGTTAGGGTTAGGGTTAGAGTTAGGATTTAGGCTTTAGGGTTAGGGTTAGGGTTTGAGTTAGGGCTTACGGTTTAGGGTTAGGGTTAGGGTTAGGGTTAGGGTTTCGGGTTTCGGGTTAGGGTTAAGTTTAGGGTTAGGGTTAGGTACACGATTCGGGTTTGAGACATGTTTAGGTTTAGTGTTAGGGTTATGGTTAAGTTTAGGTTTTGGCTGATGGTTAAGTTTAGGTTTAGGGACAGGGTTAGTTACAGGGTGAGGGTTAGAGTTAAAGTTAGAGAGACGGTAAGGTACAGAGTTAGGTTTAGCGACAGTGTTAGGGTTAGGGTTAGGGTTAGCGTTAGGGTTAGGGTTAGGGTTAGGGTTAGGGTTAGGTTTTAGGGATAGGGTTAGGGTTAGGGTTACGGTTTAGGTTTAGGGTTAGGGTTAAGGTTAGGGTTTAGGGTTTAGGGTTAGGGTTAGGGTTAGGGTTAGCATTAGGTTTAGGGTTAGGGACAGGATTAGGGTTTGGGACATGGTTAGGTTTACTGTTAGGGTTATATTAAGTTTAGGTTTTGTCTGATGCTTAAGTTTAGGTTTAGGGACTGGGTTAGTGACAGGGTGAGGGTTAGAGTTAAGGTTGGAGAGACGGTAAGGGTCAGAGTTAGGTTTAGCGACAGTGTTAGGGTTAGGGATCAGGTTAGGTTAGGGTTTAGGGTTAGGGTTAGGGTTAGGGTTAGGAATAGGGGAGGGTTAGTGTTTACATTTCAGGGTTAGGGTTTAGGGTTAGGGTTAGGGTTAGAGTTAGGGTTTAGGCTTTAGGGTTAGGGTTAGTGTTAGGGTTTAGGGTTTAGGATTAGGGTTAGGGTTAGGGTTAGGGTTAGGGTTTAGTGTTTAAGGTTAGGGTTAGCGTTAGGGTTAGGGTTTGGGTTTATGGTTTAGTTTTAGGGTTAGGGTTAGTGTTAGGGTTTCGGGTTTAGTGTTAGGGTTAAGGTTATGGTTAGGGTTAGGTACACGATTCGGGTTTGAGACATGGGTAGGTTTAGTGTTAGGGTTATAGTTAAGTTTAGGTTTTGGCTGATGGTTAAGGTTAGGTTTAGGGACAGGTTTAGTTACAGGGTGAGGGTTAGAGTTAAGGGTGGAGTGACGGTAAGGTTCAGAGTTAGGTTTAGCGACAGTGTTAGGGGTAGGGGTAATATTAGAGGCAGAGTTAGGGTTAAGGTTAGCGTTATGGTTAGAAACAGATTAGGTTGAGTGATAGTGTTAGTATTAGTGACAGGCTTAGTGTTAGGGTTAGGGTTAGGGTTTGGGTTTCGGGTTTCGGGTTAGGGTTACGGTTAGGGTTAGGGACACGATTCGGGTTTGGGACATGGTTAGGTTTAGTGTTAGGGTTATAGTGAAGTTTAGGTTTTGGCTGATGGTTAAGATTAGGTTTAGTGACAGGGTTAATGACAGGGTGAGGGTTAGAATTAAGGTTAGAGAGATGGTAAGGGTCAGAGTTAGGTTTAGTGACAGTGTTAGGGTTAGGGTTAGGGTTAGGTTAGGGTTAGGGTTTAGGGATAGGGTTAGGGTTAGGGTTAGGGTTTAAGGTAAGGTTAGGGTTAGGGTTAGGGTTTAGGATTTAGGGTTAGGGTTATGGTTAGGGTTAGGTTTAGGGTTAGGGACACGATTCGGGTTTGGGACATGGTTAAGTTCAGTGTTAGGGTTGTAGTTAAGTTTAGGTTTTGGCTGATGGTTAAGGTTAGGGTTAGGGACAGGATTAGTGACAGGGTGAGGGTTAGAATTAAGGTTAGAGAGATGGTAAGGGTCAGAGTTAGGTTTAGCGACAGTGTTAGGGTTAGGGTTACGGTTAGGTTAGGGTTAGGGTTAGAGTTAGGGTTTAGGGTTAGGGTTAGGGTTAGGGTTTAGGATTTAGGGTTAGGGTTATGGTTAGGGTTAGGGTTACGGTTAGGGGCAGGATTAGGGTTTGGGACATGGTTAGGTTTACTGTTAGGGTTATATTAAGTTTAGGTTTTGTCTGATGCTTAAGTTTAGGTTTAGGGACAGGGTTAGTGACAGGGTGAGGGTTAGAGTTAAGGTTGGAGAGACGGTAAGGGTCAGAGTTAGGTTTAGCGGCAGTGTTAGGGTTAGGGATCAGGTTAGGTTAGGGTTTAGGGTTAGCGTTAGGGTTAGGGTTAGGAATAGGGAGGGTTAGTGTTTACATTTTAGGGTGACGGTTTAGGGATAGGGTTAGGGTTAGGGTTAGGGTTAGAGTTAGGGTTAGGGTTAGGGTTAGGGTTAGGGTTAGGTTTTAGGGATAGGGTTAGGGTTAGGGTTACGGTTTAGGTTTAGGGTTAGGGTTAAGATTAGGGTTTAGGGTTTAGGGTTAGGGTTAGGGTTAGAGTTAGGGTTTAGGCTTTAGGGTTAGGGTTAGTGTTAGGGTTTAGGGTTTAGGGTTAGGGTTAGGGTTAGGGTTAGGGTTAGGGTTAGGGTTAGGGTTTGGGTTTAGGGTTTAGGTTTAGGGTTAGGGTTAGTGTTAGGGTTTCGGGTTTAGTGTTAGGGTTAAGGTTAGGGTTAGGGTTAGGTACACGTTTCGGGTTTGAGACATGGTTAGGTTTAGTGTTAGGGTTATAGTTAACTTTAGGTTTTGGCTGATGGTTAAGGTTAGGTTTAGGGACAGGGTTAGTTACAGGGTGAGGGTTAGAGTTAAAGATAGAGAGACGGTAAGGGTCAGAGTTAGGTTTAGGGACAGTGTTAGAGTTAGGGTTAGGGTTAGGTTAGGGTTAGGGTTAGAGTTAGGGTTTAGGGTTAGGGTTAGGTTTAGGGTTTAGGATTTAGGGTTAGGGTTATGGTTATGGTTAGGGTTAGGGTTAGGGGCAGGATTAGGGTTTGGGACATGGTTAGGTTTACTGTTAGGGTTATATTAAATTTAGGTTTTGTCTGATGCTTAAGTTTAGGTTTAGGGACAGGGTTAGTGACAGGGTGAGGGTTAGAGTTAAGGTTGGAGAGACGGTAAGGGTCAGAGTTAGGTTTAGCGACAGTGTTAGGGTTAGGGATCAGGTTAGGTTAGGGTTTTGGGTTAGGGATAGGTTTAGGGTTAGGAATAGGGGAGGGTTAGTGTTTACATTTTAGGGTTAGGTTTTAGGGATAGGGTTAGGGTTAGGGTTAGTGTTAGAGTTAGGGTTAGGGTTAGGGTTAGGGTTAGTGTTAGGGTTACGGTTTAGGTTTAGGGTTAGGGTTAAGGTAGGGTTTAGGGTTTAGGGTTAGGGTTAGGGTTAGAGTTAGGGTTAGGGTTAGGGTTAGGGTTAGGTTTACGGTTTAGTTTTAGGGTTAGGGTTAAGGTTAGGGTTTAGGGTTTAGGGTTAGGGTTAGGGTTAGAGTTAGGGTTTAGGCTTTAGGGTTAGGGTTAGTGTTAGGGTTTAGGGTTTAGGGTTAGGGTTAGGGTTAGGGTTAGGGTTTAGTGTTTATGGTTACGTTAGCGTTAGGGTTAGGGTTTGGGTTTAGGGTTTAGGTTTAGGGTTAGTGTTAGTGTTAGGGTTTCGGGTTTAGTGTTAGGGTTAAGGTTAGGGTTAGGGTTAGGGTTAGGGTTAGGGTTAGGTTTAGGGTTAGGTTTTAGGGATAGGGTTAGTGTTAGGGTTACGGTTTAGGTTTAGGGTTAGGGTTAAGGTTAGGGTTTAGGGTTTAGGGTTAGGGTTAGGGTTAGGGTTAGCATTAGGTTTAGAGTTAGGGACAGGATTAGGGTTTGGGACATGGTTAGGTTTACTGTTAGGGTTATATTAAGCTTAGGTTTTGTCTCATGCTTAAGTTTAGGTTTAGCGACAGGGTTAGTGACAGGGTGAGGGTTAGAGTTAAGGTTGGAGAGACGGTAAGCGTCAGAGTTAGGTTTAGCGACAGTGTTAGGGTTAGGGATCAGGTTAGGTTAGGGTTTAGGGTTAGGGTTAGGGTTAGGGTTAGGAATAGGGGAGGGTTAGTGTTTACATTTTAGGGTTAGGTTTTAGGGATAGGGTTAGGGTTAGGGTTAGGGTTAGAGTTAGGGTTAGGGTTAGGGTTAGGGTTAGGTTTTAGGGATAGGGTTGTGTTAGGGTTTAGGGTTTAGGGTTAGGGTTAGGGTTAGAGTTAAAGTTTAGGCTTTAGGGTTAGGGTTAGTGTTAGGGTTTAGGGTTTAGGGTTAGGGTTAGGGTTAGAGTTAGGGTTAGGGTTTAGTGTTTATGGTTAGGGTTAGCGTTAGGATTAGGGTTTGGGTTTAGTGTTTAGGTTTAGGGTTAGGGTTAGTGTTAGGGTTTCGAGTTTATGTTAGGGTTAAGGTTAGGGTTAGTGTTAGGTACACGTTTCGGGTTTGAGACATGGTTAGGTTTAGTGTTAGGGTTATAGTTACGTTTAGGTTTTGGCTGATGGTTAAGGTTAGGTTTAGGGACAGGGTTAGTTACAGTGTGAGGGTTAGAGTTAAAGATAGAGAGACGGTAAGGTTCAGAGTTAGGTTTAGCGACAGTGTTAGGGTTAGGGTTAGGGTTAGAGTTAGGGTTTAGGGTTAGGGTTTGGGTTAGGATTTAGGATTTAGGGTTAGGGTTATGGTTATGGTTAGGGTTAGGGTTAGGGGCAGGATTAGGGTTTGGGAAATGGTTAGGTTTAGTGTAGGGTTATAATTAAATTTTGGTTTTGGCTGATGGTTAAGGTTAGTTTTAGGGACAGGTTTAGTGACAGGGTGAGGGTTAGAGTTAAGTTTAGAGAGACGGTAAGGGTCAGAGTTAGGTTTAGCGACAGTGTTAGTGTTAGGGATCAGGTTAGTTAGGGTTTAGGGTTAGGGTTAGGGTTAGAGTTAGGAATAGGGGAGGGTTAGTGTTTACATTTTAGGGTTAGGGTTTAGGGATAGGGTTAGGGTTAGGGTTAGGGTTAGGGTTAGAGTTAGGATTTAGGCTTTAGGGTTAGGGTTAGGGTTTGAGTTAGGGCTTACGGTTTAGGGTTAGGGTTAGGGTTAGGGTTAGGGTTTCGGGTTTCGGGTTAGGGTTAAGTTTAGGGTTAGGGTTAGGTACACGATTCGGGTTTGAGACATGTTTAGGTTTAGTGTTAGGGTTATGGTTAAGTTTAGGTTTTGGCTGATGGTTAAGTTTAGGTTTAGGGACAGGGTTAGTTACAGGGTGAGGGTTAGAGTTAAAGTTAGAGAGACGGTAAGGTACAGAGTTAGGTTTAGCGACAGTGTTAGGGTTAGGGTTAGGGTTAGCGTTAGGGTTAGGGTTAGGGTTAGGGTTAGGGTTAGGTTTTAGGGATAGGGTTAGGGTTAGGGTTACGGTTTAGGTTTAGGGTTAGGGTTAAGGTTAGGGTTTAGGGTTTAGGGTTAGGGTTAGGGTTAGGGTTAGCATTAGGTTTAGGGTTAGGGACAGGATTAGGGTTTGGGACATGGTTAGGTTTACTGTTAGGGTTATATTAAGTTTAGGTTTTGTCTGATGCTTAAGTTTAGGTTTAGGGACTGGGTTAGTGACAGGGTGAGGGTTAGAGTTAAGGTTGGAGAGACGGTAAGGGTCAGAGTTAGGTTTAGCGACAGTGTTAGGGTTAGGGATCAGGTTAGGTTAGGGTTTAGGGTTAGGGTTAGGGTTAGGGTTAGGAATAGGGGAGGGTTAGTGTTTACATTTCAGGGTTAGGGTTTAGGGTTAGGGTTAGGGTTAGAGTTAGGGTTTAGGCTTTAGGGTTAGGGTTAGTGTTAGGGTTTAGGGTTTAGGATTAGGGTTAGGGTTAGGGTTAGGGTTAGGGTTTAGTGTTTAAGGTTAGGGTTAGCGTTAGGGTTAGGGTTTGGGTTTATGGTTTAGTTTTAGGGTTAGGGTTAGTGTTAGGGTTTCGGGTTTAGTGTTAGGGTTAAGGTTATGGTTAGGGTTAGGTACACGATTCGGGTTTGAGACATGGGTAGGTTTAGTGTTAGGGTTATAGTTAAGTTTAGGTTTTGGCTGATGGTTAAGGTTAGGTTTAGGGACAGGTTTAGTTACAGGGTGAGGGTTAGAGTTAAGGGTGGAGTGACGGTAAGGTTCAGAGTTAGGTTTAGCGACAGTGTTAGGGGTAGGGGTAATATTAGAGGCAGAGTTAGGGTTAAGGTTAGCGTTATGGTTAGAAACAGATTAGGTTGAGTGATAGTGTTAGTATTAGTGACAGGCTTAGTGTTAGGGTTAGGGTTAGGGTTTGGGTTTCGGGTTTCGGGTTAGGGTTACGGTTAGGGTTAGGGACACGATTCGGGTTTGGGACATGGTTAGGTTTAGTGTTAGGGTTATAGTGAAGTTTAGGTTTTGGCTGATGGTTAAGATTAGGTTTAGTGACAGGGTTAATGACAGGGTGAGGGTTAGAATTAAGGTTAGAGAGATGGTAAGGGTCAGAGTTAGGTTTAGTGACAGTGTTAGGGTTAGGGTTAGGGTTAGGTTAGGGTTAGGGTTTAGGGATAGGGTTAGGGTTAGGGTTAGGGTTTAAGGTAAGGTTAGGGTTAGGGTTAGGGTTTAGGATTTAGGGTTAGGGTTATGGTTAGGGTTAGGTTTAGGGTTAGGGACACGATTCGGGTTTGGGACATGGTTAAGTTCAGTGTTAGGGTTGTAGTTAAGTTTAGGTTTTGGCTGATGGTTAAGGTTAGGGTTAGGGACAGGATTAGTGACAGGGTGAGGGTTAGAATTAAGGTTAGAGAGATGGTAAGGGTCAGAGTTAGGTTTAGCGACAGTGTTAGGGTTAGGGTTACGGTTAGGTTAGGGTTAGGGTTAGAGTTAGGGTTTAGGGTTAGGGTTAGGGTTAGGGTTTAGGATTTAGGGTTAGGGTTATGGTTAGGGTTAGGGTTACGGTTAGGGGCAGGATTAGGGTTTGGGACATGGTTAGGTTTACTGTTAGGGTTATATTAAGTTTAGGTTTTGTCTGATGCTTAAGTTTAGGTTTAGGGACAGGGTTAGTGACAGGGTGAGGGTTAGAGTTAAGGTTGGAGAGACGGTAAGGGTCAGAGTTAGGTTTAGCGGCAGTGTTAGGGTTAGGGATCAGGTTAGGTTAGGGTTTAGGGTTAGCGTTAGGGTTAGGGTTAGGAATAGGGAGGGTTAGTGTTTACATTTTAGGGTGACGGTTTAGGGATAGGGTTAGGGTTAGGGTTAGGGTTAGAGTTAGGGTTAGGGTTAGGGTTAGGGTTAGGGTTAGGTTTTAGGGATAGGGTTAGGGTTAGGGTTACGGTTTAGGTTTAGGGTTAGGGTTAAGATTAGGGTTTAGGGTTTAGGGTTAGGGTTAGGGTTAGAGTTAGGGTTTAGGCTTTAGGGTTAGGGTTAGTGTTAGGGTTTAGGGTTTAGGGTTAGGGTTAGGGTTAGGGTTAGGGTTAGGGTTAGGGTTAGGGTTTGGGTTTAGGGTTTAGGTTTAGGGTTAGGGTTAGTGTTAGGGTTTCGGGTTTAGTGTTAGGGTTAAGGTTAGGGTTAGGGTTAGGTACACGTTTCGGGTTTGAGACATGGTTAGGTTTAGTGTTAGGGTTATAGTTAACTTTAGGTTTTGGCTGATGGTTAAGGTTAGGTTTAGGGACAGGGTTAGTTACAGGGTGAGGGTTAGAGTTAAAGATAGAGAGACGGTAAGGGTCAGAGTTAGGTTTAGGGACAGTGTTAGAGTTAGGGTTAGGGTTAGGTTAGGGTTAGGGTTAGAGTTAGGGTTTAGGGTTAGGGTTAGGTTTAGGGTTTAGGATTTAGGGTTAGGGTTATGGTTATGGTTAGGGTTAGGGTTAGGGGCAGGATTAGGGTTTGGGACATGGTTAGGTTTACTGTTAGGGTTATATTAAATTTAGGTTTTGTCTGATGCTTAAGTTTAGGTTTAGGGACAGGGTTAGTGACAGGGTGAGGGTTAGAGTTAAGGTTGGAGAGACGGTAAGGGTCAGAGTTAGGTTTAGCGACAGTGTTAGGGTTAGGGATCAGGTTAGGTTAGGGTTTTGGGTTAGGGATAGGTTTAGGGTTAGGAATAGGGGAGGGTTAGTGTTTACATTTTAGGGTTAGGTTTTAGGGATAGGGTTAGGGTTAGGGTTAGTGTTAGAGTTAGGGTTAGGGTTAGGGTTAGGGTTAGTGTTAGGGTTACGGTTTAGGTTTAGGGTTAGGGTTAAGGTAGGGTTTAGGGTTTAGGGTTAGGGTTAGGGTTAGAGTTAGGGTTAGGGTTAGGGTTAGGGTTAGGTTTACGGTTTAGGTTTAGGGTTAGGGTTAAGGTTAGGGTTTAGGGTTTAGGGTTAGGGTTAGGGTTAGAGTTAGGGTTTAGGCTTTAGGGTTAGGGTTAGTGTTAGGGTTTAGGGTTTAGGGTTAGGGTTAGGGTTAGGGTTAGGGTTTAGTGTTTATGGTTACGTTAGCGTTAGGGTTAGGGTTTGGGTTTAGGGTTTAGGTTTAGGGTTAGTGTTAGTGTTAGGGTTTCGGGTTTAGTGTTAGGGTTAAGGTTAGGGTTAGGGTTAGGGTTAGGGTTAGGGTTAGGTTTAGGGTTAGGTTTTAGGGATAGGGTTAGTGTTAGGGTTACGGTTTAGGTTTAGGGTTAGGGTTAAGGTTAGGGTTTAGGGTTTAGGGTTAGGGTTAGGGTTAGGGTTAGCATTAGGTTTAGAGTTAGGGACAGGATTAGGGTTTGGGACATGGTTAGGTTTACTGTTAGGGTTATATTAAGCTTAGGTTTTGTCTCATGCTTAAGTTTAGGTTTAGCGACAGGGTTAGTGACAGGGTGAGGGTTAGAGTTAAGGTTGGAGAGACGGTAAGCGTCAGAGTTAGGTTTAGCGACAGTGTTAGGGTTAGGGATCAGGTTAGGTTAGGGTTTAGGGTTAGGGTTAGGGTTAGGGTTAGGAATAGGGGAGGGTTAGTGTTTACATTTTAGGGTTAGGTTTTAGGGATAGGGTTAGGGTTAGGGTTAGGGTTAGAGTTAGGGTTAGGGTTAGGGTTAGGGTTAGGTTTTAGGGATAGGGTTGTGTTAGGGTTTAGGGTTTAGGGTTAGGGTTAGGGTTAGAGTTAAAGTTTAGGCTTTAGGGTTAGGGTTAGTGTTAGGGTTTAGGGTTTAGGGTTAGGGTTAGGGTTAGAGTTAGGGTTAGGGTTTAGTGTTTATGGTTAGGGTTAGCGTTAGGATTAGGGTTTGGGTTTAGTGTTTAGGTTTAGGGTTAGGGTTAGTGTTAGGGTTTCGAGTTTATGTTAGGGTTAAGGTTAGGGTTAGTGTTAGGTACACGTTTCGGGTTTGAGACATGGTTAGGTTTAGTGTTAGGGTTATAGTTACGTTTAGGTTTTGGCTGATGGTTAAGGTTAGGTTTAGGGACAGGGTTAGTTACAGTGTGAGGGTTAGAGTTAAAGATAGAGAGACGGTAAGGTTCAGAGTTAGGTTTAGCGACAGTGTTAGGGTTAGGGTTAGGGTTAGAGTTAGGGTTTAGGGTTAGGGTTTGGGTTAGGATTTAGGATTTAGGGTTAGGGTTATGGTTATGGTTAGGGTTAGGGTTAGGGGCAGGATTAGGGTTTGGGAAATGGTTAGGTTTAGTGTAGGGTTATAATTAAATTTTGGTTTTGGCTGATGGTTAAGGTTAGTTTTAGGGACAGGTTTAGTGACAGGGTGAGGGTTAGAGTTAAGTTTAGAGAGACGGTAAGGGTCAGAGTTAGGTTTAGCGACAGTGTTAGTGTTAGGGATCAGGTTAGTTAGGGTTTAGGGTTAGGGTTAGGGTTAGAGTTAGGAATAGGGGAGGGTTAGTGTTTACATTTTAGGGTTAGGGTTTAGGGATAGGGTTAGGGTTAGGGTTAGGGTTAGGGTTAGAGTTAGGATTTAGGCTTTAGGGTTAGGGTTAGGGTTTGAGTTAGGGCTTACGGTTTAGGGTTAGGGTTAGGGTTAGGGTTAGGGTTTCGGGTTTCGGGTTAGGGTTAAGTTTAGGGTTAGGGTTAGGTACACGATTCGGGTTTGAGACATGTTTAGGTTTAGTGTTAGGGTTATGGTTAAGTTTAGGTTTTGGCTGATGGTTAAGTTTAGGTTTAGGGACAGGGTTAGTTACAGGGTGAGGGTTAGAGTTAAAGTTAGAGAGACGGTAAGGTACAGAGTTAGGTTTAGCGACAGTGTTAGGGTTAGGGTTAGGGTTAGCGTTAGGGTTAGGTTTAGGGTTAGGGTTAGGGTTAGGTTTTAGGGATAGGGTTAGGGTTAGGGTTACGGTTTAGGTTTAGGGTTAGGGTTAAGGTTAGGGTTTAGGGTTTAGGGTTAGGGTTAGGGTTAGGGTTAGCATTAGGTTTAGGGTTAGGGACAGGATTAGGGTTTGGGACATGGTTAGGTTTACTGTTAGGGTTATATTAAGTTTAGGTTTTGTCTGATGCTTAAGTTTAGGTTTAGGGACTGGGTTAGTGACAGGGTGAGGGTTAGAGTTAAGGTTGGAGAGACGGTAAGGGTCAGAGTTAGGTTTAGCGACAGTGTTAGGGTTAGGGATCAGGTTAGGTTAGGGTTTAGGGTTAGGGTTAGGGTTAGGGTTAGGAATAGGGGAGGGTTAGTGTTTACATTTCAGGGTTAGGGTTTAGGGTTAGGGTTAGGGTTAGAGTTAGGGTTTAGGCTTTAGGGTTAGGGTTAGTGTTAGGGTTTAGGGTTTAGGATTAGGGTTAGGGTTAGGGTTCGGGTTAGGGTTTAGTGTTTAAAGTTAGGGTTAGCGTTAGGGTTAGGGTTTGGGTTTATGGTTTAGTTTTAGGGTTAGGGTTAGTGTTAGGGTTTCGGGTTTAGGGTTAGGGTTAGGGTTAGGGTTAGGGTTAGGGTTAGGGTTAGGGTTTGGGTTTAGGGTTTAGGTTTAGGGTTAGGGTTAGTGTTAGGGTTTCGGGTTTAGTGTTAGGGTTAAGGTTAGGGTTAGGGTTAGGTACACGTTTCGGGTTTGAGACATGGTTAGGTTTAGTGTTAGGGTTATAGTTAAGTTTAGGTTTTGGCTGATGGTTAAGGTTAGGTTTAGGGACAGGGTTAGTTACAGGGTGAGGGTTAGAGTTAAAGATAGAGAGACGGTAAGGGTCAGAGTTAGGTTTAGGGACAGTGTTAGAGTTAGGGTTAGGGTTAGGTTAGGGTTAGGGTTAGAGTTAGGGTTTAGGGTTACGGTTAGGTTTAGGGTTTAGGATTTAGGGTTAGGGTTATGGTTATGGTTAGGGTTAGGGTTAGGGGCAGGATTAGGGTTTGGGACATGGTTAGGTTTACTGTTAGGGTTATATTAAATTTAGGTTTTGTCTGATGCTTAAGTTTAGGTTTAGGGACAGGGTTAGTGACAGGGTTAAGGTTAGAGTTAAGGTTGGAGAGACGGTAAGGGTCAGAGTTAGGTTTAGCGACAGTGTTAGGGTTAGGGATCAGGTTAGGTTAGGGTTTTGGGTTAGGGATAGGTTTAGGGTTAGGAATAGGGGAGGGTTAGTGTTTACATTTTAGGGTTAGGTTTTAGGGATAGGGTTAGGGTTAGGGTTAGTGTTAGAGTTAGGGTTAGGGTTAGGGTTAGGGTTAGTGTTAGGGTTACGGTTTAGGTTTAGGGTTAGGGTTAAGGTAGGGTTTAGGGTTTAGGGTTAGGGTTAGGGTTAGAGTTAGGGTTAGGGTTAGGGTTAGGGTTAGGTTTACGGTTTAGGTTTAGGGTTAGGGTTAAGGTTAGGGTTTAGGGTTTAGGGTTAGGGTTAGGGTTAGAGTTAGGGTTTAGGCTTTAGGGTTAGGGTTAGTGTTAGGGTTTAGGGTTTAGGGTTAGGGTTAGGGTTAGGGTTAGGGTTTAGTGTTTATGGTTACGTTAGCGTTAGGGTTAGGGTTTGGGTTTAGGGTTTAGGTTTAGGGTTAGTGTTAGTGTTAGGGTTTCGGGTTTAGTGTTAGGGTTAAGGTTAGGGTTAGGGTTAGGGTTAGGGTTAGGGTTAGGTTTAGGGTTAGGTTTTAGGGATAGGGTTAGTGTTAGGGTTACGGTTTAGGTTTAGGGTTAGGGTTAAGGTTAGGGTTTAGGGTTTAGGGTTAGGGTTAGGGTTAGGGTTAACATTAGGTTTAGAGTTAGGGACAGGATTAGGGTTTGGGACATGGTTAGGTTTACTGTTAGGGTTATATTAAGCTTAGGTTTTGTCTCATGCTTAAGTTTAGGTTTAGCGACAGGGTTAGTGACAGGGTGAGGGTTAGAGTTAAGGTTGGAGAGACGGTAAGCGTCAGAGTTAGGTTTAGCGACAGTGTTAGGGTTAGGGATCAGGTTAGGTTAGGGTTTAGGGTTAGGGTTAGGGTTAGGGTTAGGAATAGGGGAGGGTTAGTGTTTACATTTTAGGGTTAGGTTTTAGGGATAGGGTTAGGGTTATGGTTAGGGTTAGAGTTAGGGTTAGGGATAGGGTTAGGGTTAGGTTTTAGGGATAGGGTTGTGTTAGGGTTTAGGGTTTAGGGTTAGGGTTAGGGTTAGAGTTAAAGTTTAGGCTTTAGGGTTAGGGTTAGTGTTAGGGTTTAGGGTTTAGGGTTAGGGTTAGGGTTAGAGTTAGGGTTAGGGTTTGGTGTTTATGGTTAGGGTTAGCGTTAGGGTTAGGGTTTGGGTTTAGTGTTTAGGTTTAGGGTTAGGGTTAGTGTTAGGGTTTCGAGTTTATGTTAGGGTTAAGGTTAGGGTTAGGGTTAGGTACACGTTTCGGGTTTGAGACATGGTTAGGTTTAGTGTTAGGGTTATAGTTACGTTTAGGTTTTGGCTGATGGTTAAGGTTAGGTTTAGGGACAGGGTTAGTTACAGTGTGAGGGTTAGAGTTAAAGATAGAGAGACGGTAAGGTTCAGAGTTAGGTTTAGCGACAGTGTTAGGGTTAGGGTTAGGGTTAGAGTTAGGGTTTAGGGTTAGGGTTTGGGTTAGGATTTAGGATTTAGGGTTAGGGATATGGTTATGGTTAGGGTTAGGGTTAGGGGCAGGATTAGGGTTTGGGAAATGGTTAGGTTTAGTGTAGGGTTATAATTAAATTTTGGTTTTGGCTGATGGTTAAGGTTAGTTTTAGGGACAGGTTTAGTGACAGGGTGAGGGTTAGAGTTAAGTTTAGAGAGACGGTAAGGGTCAGAGTTAGGTTTAGCGACAGTGTTAGGGTTAGGGATCAGGTTAGGTTAGGGTTTAGGGTTAGGGTTAGGGTTAGGGTTAGGAATAGGGGAGGGTTAGTGTTTACATTTCAGGGTTAGGGTTTAGGGTTAGGGTTAGGGTTAGAGTTAGGGTTTAGGCTTTAGGGTTAGGGTTAGTGTTAGGGTTTAGGGTTTAGGATTAGGGTTAGGGTTAGGGTTCGGGTTAGGGTTTAGTGTTTAAGGTTAGGGTTAGCGTTAGGGTTAGGGTTTGGGTTTATGGTTTAGTTTTAGGGTTAGGGTTAGTGTTAGGGTTTCGGGTTTAGTGTTAGGGTTAAGGTTATGGTTAGGGTTAGGTACACGATTCGGGTTTGAGACATGGGTAGGTTTAGTGTTAGGGTTATGGTTAAGTTTAGGTTTTGGCTGATGGTTAAGTTTAGGTTTAGGGACAGGGTTAGTTACAGGGTGAGGGTTAGAGTTAAAGTTAGAGAGACGGTAAGGTACAGAGTTAGGTTTAGCGACAGTGTTAGGGTTAGGGTTAGGGTTAGCGTTAGGGTTAGGGTTAGGGTTAGGGTTAGGGTTAGGTTTTAGTGATAGGGTTAGGGTTAGGGTTACGGTTTAGGTTTAGGGTTAGGGTTAAGGTTAGGGTTTAGGGTTTAGGGTTAGGGTTAGGGTTAGGGTTAGCATTAGGTTTAGGGTTAGGGACAGGATTAGGGTTTGGGACATGGTTAGGTTTACTGTTAGGGTTATATTAAGTTTAGGTTTTGTCTGATGCTTAAGTTTAGGTTTAGGGACTGGGTTAGTGACAGGGTGAGGGTTAGAGTTAAGGTTGGAGAGACGGTAAGGGTCAGAGTTAGGTTTAGCGACAGTGTTAGGGTTAGGGATCAGGTTAGGTTAGGGTTTAGGGTTAGGGTTAGGGTTAGGGTTAGGAATAGGGGAGGGTTAGTGTTTACATTTCAGGGTTAGGGTTTAGGGTTAGGGTTAGGGTTAGAGTTAGGGTTTAGGCTTTAGGGTTAGGGTTAGTGTTAGGGTTTAGGGTTTAGGATTAGGGTTAGGGTTAGGGTTCGGGTTAGGGTTTAGTGTTTAAGGTTAGGGTTAGCGTTAGGGTTAGGGTTTGGGTTTATGGTTTAGTTTTAGGGTTAGGGTTAGTGTTAGGGTTTCGGGTTTAGTGTTAGGGTTAAGGTTATGGTTAGGGTTAGGTACACGATTCGGGTTTGAGACATGGGTAGGTTTAGTGTTAGGGTTATAGTTAAGTTTAGGTTTTGGCTGATGGTTAAGGTTAGGTTTAGGGACAGGTTTAGTTACAGGGTGAGGGTTAGAGTTAAGGGTGGAGTGACGGTAAGGTTCAGAGTTAGGTTTAGCGACAGTGTTAGGGGTAGGGGTAATATTAGAGGCAGAGTTAGGGTTAAGGTTAGCGTTATGGTTAGAAACAGATTAGGTTGAGTGATAGTGTTAGTATTAGTGACAGGCTTAGTGTTAGGGTTAGGGTTAGGGTTTGGGTTTCGGGTTTCGGGTTAGGGTTACGGTTAGGGTTAGGGACACGATTCGGGTTTGGGACATGGTTAGGTTTAGTGTTAGGGTTATAGTAAAGTTTAGGTTTTGGCTGATGGTTAAGATTAGGTTTAGTGACAGGGTTAATGACAGGGTGAGGTTTAGAATTAAGGTTAGAGAGATGGTAAGGGTCAGAGTTAGGTTTAGTGACAGTGTTAGGGTTAGGGTTAGGGTTAGGTTAGGGTTAGGGTTTAGGGATAGGGTTAGGGTTAGGGTTAGGGTTTAAGGTAAGGTTAGGGTTAGGGTTAGGGTTTAGGATTTAGGGTTAGGGTTATGGTTAGGGTTAGGTTTAGGGTTAGGGACACGATTCGGGTTTGGGACATGGTTAAGTTCAGTGTTAGGGTTGTAGTTAAGTTTAGGTTTTGGCTGATGGTTAAGGTTAGGGTTAGGGACAGGATTAGTGACAGGGTGAGGGTTAGAA
>JAVKSA010000055.1:1307500-1360000 GCA_031876335.1 Hipposideros larvatus
GGGTTTAGTGTTTATGGTTAGGGTTAGCGTTAGGGTTAGGGTTTGGGTTTAGTGTTTAGGTTTAGGGTTAGGGTTAGTGTTAGGGTTTCGAGTTTATGTTAGGGTTAAGGTTAGGGTTAGGGTTAGGTACACGTTTCGGGTTTGAGACATGGTTAGGTTTAGTGTTAGTGTTATAGTTACGTTTAGGATTTGGCTGATGGTTAAGGTTAGGTTTAGGGACAGGGTTAGTTACAGTGTGAGGGTTAGAGTTAAAGATAGAGAGACGGTAAGGTTCAGAGTTAGGTTTAGCGACAGTGTTAGGGTTAGGGTTAGGGTTAGAGTTAGGGTTTAGGGTTAGGGTTAGGGTTAGGATTTAGGATTTAGGGTTAGGGTTATGGTTATGGTTAGGGTTAGGGTTAGGGGCAGGATTAGGGTTTGGGAAATGGTTAGGTTTAGTGTAGGGTTATAATTAAATTTTGGTTTTGGCTGATGGTTAAGGTTAGTTTTAGGGACAGGTTTAGTGACAGGGTGAGGGTTAGAGTTAAGTTTAGAGAGACGGTAAGGGTCAGAGTTAGGTTTAGCGACAGTGTTAGTGTTAGGGATCAGGTTAGTTAGGGTTTAGGGTTAGGGTTAGGGTTAGAGTTAGGAATAGGGGAGGGTTAGTGTTTACATTTTAGGGTTAGGGTTTAGGGATAGGGTTAGGGTTAGGGTTAGGGTTAGGGTTAGAGTTAGGATTTAGGCTTTAGGGTTAGGGTTAGGGTTTGAGTTAGGGCTTACGGTTTAGGGTTAGGGTTAGGGTTAGGGTTTCGGGTTTCGGGTTAGGGTTAAGTTTAGGGTTAGGGTTAGGTACACGATTCGGGTTAGAGTTAGGGTTTAGGCTTTAGGGTTAGGGTTAGTGTTAGGGTTTAGGGTTTAGGATTAGGGTTAGGGTTAGGGTTCGGGTTAGGGTTTAGTGTTTAAGGTTAGGGTTAGCGTTAGGGTTAGTGTTAGGGTTTATGGTTTAGTTTTAGGGTTAGGGTTATGGTTAGGGTTAGGTACACGATTCGGGTTTGAGACATGGGTAGGTTTAGTGTTAGGGTTATGGTTAAGTTTAGGTTTTGGCTGATGGTTAAGTTTAGGTTTAGGGACAGGGTTAGTTACAGGGTGAGGGTTAGAGTTAAAGTTAGAGAGACGGTAAGGTACAGAGTTAGGTTTAGCGACAGTGTTAGGGTTAGGGTTAGGGTTAGCGTTAGGGTTAGGGTTAGGGTTAGGGTTAGGGTTAGGTTTTAGGGATAGGGTTAGGGTTAGGGTTACGGTTTAGGTTTAGGGTTAGGGTTAAGGTTAGGGTTTAGGGTTTAGGGTTAGGGTTAGGGTTAGGGTTAGCATTAGGTTTAGGGTTAGGGACAGGATTAGGGTTTGGGACATGGTTAGGTTTACTGTTAGGGTTATATTAAGTTTAGGTTTTGTCTGATGCTTAAGTTTAGGTTTAGGGACTGGGTTAGTGACAGGGTGAGGGTTAGAGTTAAGGTTGGAGAGACGGTAAGGGTCAGAGTTAGGTTTAGCGACAGTGTTAGGGTTAGGGATCAGGTTAGGTTAGGGTTTAGGGTTAGGGTTAGGGTTAGGGTTAGGAATAGGGGAGGGTTAGTGCTTACATTTTAGGGTTAGGGTTTAGGGATAGGGTTAGGGTTAGGGTTAGGGTTAGGGTTAGAGTTAGGATTTAGGCTTTAGTGTTAGGGTTAGGGTTAGAGTTAGGGCTTACGGTTTAGGGTTAGGGTTAGGGTTTCGGATTTAGGGTTAGGGTTAAGTTTAGAGTTAGGGTTAGTTACACGATTCGGGTTTGAGACATGTTTAGGTTTAGTGTTAGGGTTATGGTTAAGTTTAGGTTTTGGCTATGGTTAAGGTTAGGTTTAGGGACAGGGTTAGTTACAGGGTGAGGGTTAGAGTTAAAGTTAGAGAGACGGTAAGGTACAGAGTTAGGTTTAGCGACAGTGTTAGGGTTAGGTTTAGGGTTAGGTTAGGGTTAGGGTTAGGGTTAGGGTTAGGTTTTAGGGATAGGGTTAGGGTTAGGGTTACGGTTTAGGTTTAGGGTTAGGGTTAAGGTTACGGTTTAGGGTTTAGGGTTAGGGTTAGGGTTAGGGTTAGCATTAGGTTTAGGGTTCGGGACAGGATGAGGGTTTGGGATATGGTTAGGTTTACTGTTAGGGTTATATTAAGTTTAGGTTTTGTCTGATGCTTAAGTTTAGGTTTAGGTACAGGGTTAGTGACAGGGTGAGGGTTAGAGTTAAGGTTGGAGAGACGGTAAGGGTCAGAGTTAGGTTTAGCGACAGTGTTAGGGTTAGGGATCAGGTTAGGTTAGGGTTTAGGGTTAGGGTTAGGGTTAGGGTTAGGAATAGGGGAGGGTAGGGGTTTACATTTTAGAGTTAGGGTTTAGGGATAGGGTTAGGATTAGGTTTAGGGTTAGAGTTAGGGTTAGGGTTAGGGTTAGGGTTAGGTTTTACGGATAGGGTTAGGGTTAGGGTTACGGTTTAGGTTTAGGGTTAGGGTTAAGGTTAGGGTTTAGGGTTTAGGGTTAGGGTTAGGGTTAGTGTTAGGGTTTAGGGTTTAGGGTTAGGGTTAGGGTTAGGGTTAGGGTTAGGGTTAGGGTTTTGTGATAGAGTTATGGTTAGGGTTTAGGGTTAGGGTTAGGGTTCGGGTTAGGGTTTAGGGTTTCGGGTTAGGGTTAGGGTTAGGGTTAGCATTAGGGTTAAGTTTAGGTACAGGATTAAGGTTAGGGTTAGGGTTAGGGTTAGGGTTAGTGTTACGGTTAGGGTTAGGGTTAGGGTTTCAGGTTTAGGGTTAGTGTTAGGTTAGGGTTAAGGTTAGGGTTATGGGCAAGATTCGGTTTTGGGACATGTTAAGTTTAGTTTTAGGTTATAGTTAAATTTAGGTTTTGGTTGATGTTTAAGGATAAGTTTAGGGACAGGGTTAGTGACAGGGTGAGGGTTAGAGTTAAGGTTAGAGAGACAGTAAGGATCAGAGTTAGGTTTAGCGACAGTGTTAGGGTTAGGGTTAGGGTTAGGGTTTAGGGTTAGGGTTAGGGTTTAGGATTAGGTTTAGGGTTAGCGTTAGCGTTAGGCATAGGGTTAGGGTTAGTGTTTAGGGTTTAGGGTTAGGGTTAGGTACAGGATTAGGGTTTGAGACATGGTTAGGTTTTGTGTTAGGGTTAGGGTTATGGTTAGGGTTAGGGTTAGTGTTTAGGGGTAGGGTTAGGGTTAGGGTTAGGGTTACGGTTAAGGTTAGGGTTAGGTTTTAGGGATAAGGTTAGTGTTATGGTTACGGTTTAGGGTTAGGTTTAGGGTTAAGGTTAGGGTTTAGGGTTTAGAGTTAGTGTTAGGGTTAGGGTTAGCATTAGGTTTAGGGTTAGGGACAGGATTAGGGTTTGGGACATGTTTAGGTTTAGAGTTAGGGTTATATTAAGTTTAGGTTTTGTCTGATGCTTAAGTTTAGGTTTAGGGACAGGGTTAGTGACAGGGTGAAGGTTAGAGTTAAGGTTGGAGAGACGGTAAGGGTCAGAGTTAGGTTTAGCGACAGTGTTAGTGTTAGGGTTAATATTAGAGGCAGTGTTAGGGTTAAGGTTAGCGTTAGGGGTAGGGTTCGTGTTAGGATTAGGGTTAGGTACAGAGTTGGGAATAGTGTTAGGGCCCCATTTAGAGTTAGGTCTAGGGATACATTTAGATTTAGCTTTTGGGTTAGGAAAAGGGTTAGCTACAGGGGCAGGGATAGGTTAGGGACACAGTGAGTGTTAGAGTCTGGATTAGGTTAGGGTTAGGGTTAGGGTTTGGGTTAGGGTTAGGGTTATGGTTAGGGTTTAGGTATTAAGTTAGGGTTAGGGTTAGGGTTTAGGGTTTAGGGTTTAGGGTTTAGGGTTAGGGTTAGCGTTAGGTTTAGGGTTAGGTTTATGGTTAGGGTATAGGGTTAGGATTAGGATTAGGTTTAGGGACAGGATTAGGGTTTGGGACATGGTTAGGTTTAGTGTTAGGGTTATAGTTAAGTTTAGGTTTTGTCTGATGCTTAAGTTTAGATTTAGGGACAGGGTTACTGACAGGGTGAGGGTTAGACTTAAGGGTGGAGAGATGGTAAGGGTCAGACTTAGGTTTAGCGACAGTGTTAGGGTTAGGGTTAATATTAGAGTCAGAGTTAAGGTAAGATTAGCGTTATGGTTACAAGCAGATTAGTTTGAGTGATACTGTTAGTGTTAGTGACAGGCTTAGTGTTAGGGTTAGGGTTAGGGTTAGGGACAGTGTTAGGGTTAGGTTTGGAGTTGAGTTTAGTTTTAGGTTTCAATTTAGGCCTGGGGTTAGTGTTAGAGTTAGGGTGGCCTCGGATTAGGGAAGGGACAGGGTCAGGCACAGGGATTGGGATATGTTTATGGTTAGGGTTAGGGTTAGAAACAGGTTTAAAGTTACTGTCAGGGTTAGAGACAGGTATGGTTAAGGTTAGGGTCAAGGTACAGGTAAGATTTAGTTTAAGATTAGGACTTTGGGAAGTTTTTGTATGAGGAAGAATTTCACAGAGAAGACACCAGTCTCTGATCTCACTTCCTGGTCATAAAGCTTAAAAGAACTTGGAACCCTGGTAACCAGGCAACCACATCATAATGCAGCCCTTTCCCAGCTCACTGTGATGGAGATGCTGGAAATAGTACCATGTTTCCATGCTGCGGCCTAGCGGCCTCAGGCACTGGCCTCAGGAAAGCCGAAATGTTGAAACTTTACCCATGTTTTAGACTCTGATTTAGGTCTCACACAAGATTCTTCAGGCCGTTGTTTCAGAGGTCAATAATATAACACAGGAAGGCAAAGAGCATACCAGGCCAGGTTAGACAACCACGCTGATCTCACACTGACTGTCGTTTGCCCTCTCATTGCTTTGTGTGTGTGTGCATGTGTGTGTGTGTGTGTGTGTGTGTGTGTGTGTGTGTTTATGTGAGTGTTGGTGGGGAGGGGGAGGATGGTAGAGGGTTTGCTCAGTCTTCTTTTTCAAGGTCCCTCAGTTGTAAGAATAGACTGTTTCTTAGAGAATTTTCTTCTTTCTGGAGGTAGGTCTCTATTGCTCTGAAATTGCTTCTTAGGACTGCTTTCGCTGTGTGCATACATTAGGGAACATTGTGTTTTCACTTACTTTAGCCTCAAGGTATTTTTTCATTTCTTCCTTGATGACATTGCTGACCTATTGAGTAGCATGTTGCTTAGATCCCATGCCTCTGTGTGTTTTCCCATTATTTTCTTACAATTGATTTCTAGGTAGATACCAGAGAAGATGCTTGGTACCATTTCAGTCTTCTTGTATCTATGGAGATATGTTTGAGGGTCTAACATGTGACCTATTGTGGAAAATGTCCCGTGTGCCCTTGAAAGGAATGTATATTGTTCGGATAAGGGGTGAGATGGTCTACAAATATCAATTTAAGTCCTTTAATTCCATTGTTTCTTGGTTGATTTTCTGTCTGGATGATGTATTTGCATGTCATCATCCCCTACTATGACTGACAATGTCTTCATTTATGACTCACCATGTTTGCTTTCAGTGTTAGTTGGTCCTACGTGTGCCATGTATATGATTAGAAGAGTGCCATCCTCTTGTTGGATTGATGGTTTTATCAATATGACATGTACTTTTTGTCACTTGTTATAGCTTTTGTTTTAAAGTCTATGTTATCTGAGTATTGTTTCCCCAGCCTTTTATTTCCCCATTTCCATTGGTAAAACGTATTTTTTCCATCCCTTCACTTTCAGTCTCTGTGTGTCTTTCGATATGGAGTGACATTTGTGGGAAGCATATGTATTATTTTTTTAGTTTCTTTTATCCATTCTGCGACGCCAGGTTTTTTTCTAGGTAACACAACTTTCAATCATTATTTTGATGATGAAATGCTCAATGAGAGGACTTGTTGCATGGTCCTGATAACATGAGAGGCCACCAGGTGCTAAGGCTGCCTTGGAAGTAGGATGGGACACTGTCAGGGCATGAAGTTCCGCAGGCCATTCTGCTGGTTGGAAGGAACACGGCCCCCATTTCCATTTGAGCAGGTCGCATGCAATGTATGACCCTGCCTGACAGACAGTGGCACCTGAAGTTTGAAAGTCAGCATAGCCCACGCTCTCCAGACTCTCTAGCCAATGGGAAAGGTATATATGCTGGTCTGGTTAGCAAGGCCAGAGGACCCTAGCCTCAACTGGTAGGAAAAAATGACCCCGCCTGGATGCGAATTATGATTCACAGACACTTTGTTGGAGAGGAGGTAATCGGGCCGCCACCTGGCTTGAGTGGTACAATGCGGCCCTAGCACGTTCTGTCTGAGAAAGGAGAAACAGCTTCAGTGGGTTGTCAGGAAGCCAGAACATCCTGACAGAGGGTGGAGACCTTGGCCACCCACCAGCAGCGTGCAAATCACAAGTTTCCCTGCCAAAGGCAGGAGACGGATTCCCCACAGCTCGTGCAAGTGGGGCAACATGGACACCAGGCCCTAATGGCAAACGGATGGTGACTTGCCACCTTCCCCCTCGCTGCCAGACTGTGAGTGGCACTTGAGACTCCTGACCCTTCTTGCAGAGGGAGTGAACCCAGGACCCTGTTTGTTGTGCACAACGCCTCAAACTGGTGGCTTTCTTGGAAGAGGAAGTATCCCGCCCATGAAAGCTATGGTCACAAGGGCCTCCTGATAGAAAAGTTTACCCAGGCCTTCAGCTCGCCCAGCAGCTGGCCAGGGACCCAAGACCCTCGTGGATGAGGAATGGTCCACCATGCCTACCAGACATACAAGGGCAAGAAGACTCCAGTTCATTTAGGGTGACCAAGTGGACCCATTCCCCACCTAATGCAGAAGGGAAGGGAGACCAAAACCAGCCCCTATGAGTGAATCAATGAAGCTCTGTGCCCCCGCAATAGCACAACACCTACAACCTCTTCTGGTACAAATAAACCTGGCCTAGATCTCGCCACAGGAGAGGGGGCTCCAACAACCCCTGACACATCAAATCCTCTGAACAACTGAGCCAGGAGCCAATAAAAGAAGGCCACTGAAGGGGCAACAGAGAGAGACACACAGGGAGCGAGAGAGACCAAAGACAAAATGACAGAAGGAGACACAGGGAGAAGGAATGGGAGGGGGAACATAGCATCCAAGACCCAGAGCTTGACAGCCATGGGATGGCCGCTCACCCTGGGAAACACACTGAGACTGTCACACCGAGGCTGTGTTGAGGTGGAATCTTACACATTGGAGTGTGGTCGTGCCGGGGACTGAGGTTCTGTGAGGAGGCGGTGCCCTGTCGGTGGCAATCACGGTGGTGACTAAGTGCATGCCGCCAGGGTCCCAGCAGTGCTATGGTGCTCGGAGCCTCACCCAGATTTCCACCTTGGGGCTACAAGTTGTAGTAGCAGGTACTCTCTGTGCGTGGGTCACGTGCCACTCAGCTTTTCCCATAGAGGTCTTCTGTCCTGCAGTCAGAGGCCTCACACGACTCACAGGGGTGTTGGTGTTTTTCTCCATAGTTGAGTCTGCTGTTTTGTTCCGGCTCTTTTCCCCTGTGTGATGGGAGTCCTAGGTAGGATGGAGGATTACCGTGCATTGGGGGAGATTGCAAACGAGGGGCACAGCAGCGAAGACAGGGGCCTTCGTTATGGAGGGTCATGTGATACATCCCTTGGTCCTGGGTCGAGGGACAGACAGAGTGGGTGACTCAATGCACACTTGCAGGGAGACAGACGGTTTTCCTTGAGTCCTTGGACTGTGGTGCCAAGGACGTGCATTGCCCTGACTGGAGAAAGCCGCTGTGAAGTGATGCAGCGAAGGTGGAGACATGCGTAGTGGAAAGCCCTGGTCCAGGGCATTGCGGATGTCGGTGATTGCCCCAAATGGCTGGGAGCTGCTAGCTTGTGGGCAGGAGCAGGGAGAGAGCTGAAGGAGCACCAGCCAGCGGGCGTCGACATGTGGTTGGGGTTGTGAGGCTGTAGGGCAGGGCGGCGAGTTCGCCGATAGCCTGGGGACCAGCAGCGGGTTGAGCGGCGGAAGAGCGGCAACAGGCAGGAGGTATTGCAATGGAGCCCATCGTGGGGTGGCGGCAACAGTAGGGGAAGGCAAAAGCCTGTAGGACGTGGTATTCCAACAGGTCCTCATGCAAGAACTAACCAGACCCGATCATGCTTACGTTCTGGGATCAGACGACATCATCTAATTCAGGGTGGGATTCCCATAGGCACAGGGACTTGACATTGTTTGCCCAAGGGGACCCCTTCCTGCCGGCCTGTTATGTTTGCGTCACCATGCTGGGTGCTCTCACTTAGCGTGTGTGCCAGAGAGCACTCTCCACCAACCTCATCATCCCATGCTGCACGTTTCGCCGTTTCCCCAATCGCTGATCCGGAAGCTGCTGCCGTGAGTAGTGGCCATTCCAGGCTTGCAGTGAGCCTTCTTCATTGGCCATGTCAGGGGCACCGCCGGCCACTGATGCTCCCCTGGTGGTCACACAGTACTGCTAGTGCTGGCCTGCAGGAACTCTCCAGGCCCTGGATGGCTTGCCTCCACACACACACAACTGGCTAATCTGCAGTCCCTTTTTCGGGGCAACTGAGGCTTGGGGACTGTCAGAACCCTGGGATTCCAGGCATGGGCATATGGGCCCTGGCCCCGGGACTTGCACCAACAAGTGCCTTGTCACTGGCTCTGACCCGAACTGCTTCCCAGTGTGACCGGCCATAGTCACGGGATGCCAAAAGCACCATCAGGGTTCATCGGGCCCACACCAATGCCACCCTTCTATACACTGCCGTCCACTTTTCCCACGCTATGAACAGGACCCCCACACTCACATGATATTTTCCTATACATCCCCTCTCCAAACCCTTTGTGCTGAGCGTTATAATGACAGATGGCTAGAGAGAAAGCAAGACCGAGGCAGAGGGAGACAGACTGAATGAGAGAAGGACAAAGGGAAGAAATTGAAGAGATAGACATAGAAGGAGTGCGATATGAAGAGAGATGCACGACAGGTAGACAGTGCGAGAGACATACAGATAAAGAAACACACACACCCACAGACACACACACTCAGACATGCACACACACCACACTGAAAGAGAGAACCAGAAGCATGAAGAGACCAAGTGTGAGACAGACACAGCATCGCATACAGAGACAGTGATCTAGGAATAGAAAACAAGTCTCTGAGAGACACAGAGAGACAGAGAAAGAGAGAAAGAGGGAGACGGCAGCATCATAAACTTTCTATTACTCAGTCTGGAAATGACGCCCCAACATTTTCTTTTCTCTATTCCTTAGAAAAGGGTCCCAAACAATGCCAATTCTCAAAAGGCGGGGCTCACGCAGAGATGTGTGACATGGAAGCAGGCACACTGGGAGCCATGGAGGGGCCGCCCCACACGCAGGCCGAGATAGGTGCTTGGCCCCAAGTCTCAACATAATGGAGTCCCTCGAAAGTTCAGTGCCAGAGGGGACTGTGTTGGAAATGGATTTCATTACAGCCCTCTTGAGATAGAGGCAGGAAACCAATGTGCGTCCCTAGGTGCCAGATCAGACGCAGCCCGTAGGCTGTGTTCTGACCTCTGTTCAGCACAAACGTCATCGGTCAGGTCTGCAACCGACAACATGTGACCGCAGCCCAGGGTTTCTAGGCACTACACGTGTTCATAATGTGATGACATTTTGAGGTGGAGATGCTAGAACGACCTGTACTACGCACATGGGAAAACTGCGGAGGCCCTGACAGCACATGCTGCTCAGAGTCACATCACTGGTGAGGAGCGCAAGCCAGCTCTGAACCAAGCTCTGGGTCCTCAAAGCCATGGCCGCGGCTGCACACAGGTTGTCCTGAAACTGTGGCATGGTCAGTGTTAGTGTAACTGGGCGTGGCCTTGTTTTGTGAGGTAGGGTGAGCAATCCCTAACCCAGAGGGACTTTGGGGAGTTTTTGTATGTGGAAGAAGTTCACAGAGGAGACCCCATTCTGTGATCTCACTTCCTGGTCATAAAGCTTAAAAGAACTTGGAACCCTGGTAACCAGGCAACCACATCATAATGAAGCCCTTTCCCAGCTCACTGTGATGGAGATGCTGGAAATAGTACCATGTTTCCATGCTGCGGCCTAGTGGCCTCAGGCACTGGCCTCAGGAAAGCCGAAATGTTGAAACTTTACCCATGTTTTAGACTCTGATTTAGGTCTCACACAACATTCTTCAGGCCACTGTTTCAAAGGTCAATAATATAACACAGGAAGGCCAAGGGCAGACCAGGCCATGTTAGAGAATCACGCTGATCTCACACTGACTGTCGTCCACCCTCTCATTGTTTGTGTGTGTGTGTGTGCATGCGTGTGTGTGTGTGTGCTTGTGTGTGTGTGTGTGTGTGTGTGTGTGTTTATGTGAGTGTTGGTGGAGAGGGGGAGGATGGTAGAGGGTTTGCTCAGTCTTCTTTTTCAAGGTCCCTCAGTTGTAAGAATAGACTGTTTATTAGAGAATTTTCTTCTTTCTGGGGGTAGGCCTCTATTGCTCTGAAATTGCTTCTTAGGACTGCTTTCGCTGTGTGCATACATTTGGGAACATTGTGTTGTCACTTACTTTAGCCTCAAGGTATTTTTTCATTTCTTCCTTGATGACATTGCTGATCCATTGAGTAGCATGTTGCTTAGATCCCATGCCTCTGTGTGTTTTCCCATTATTTTCTTGCATTTGATTTCTAGTTAGATACCAGAGAAGATGCTTGGTACCATTTCAGTCTTCTTGTATCTATGGAGATATGTTTCACGGTCAAACATGTGACCTATTGTGGAAAATGTCCCGTGTGCCCTTGAAGGGAAAGTATATTGTTCGGATAAGGGGTGAGATGGTCTACAAATATCAATTTAAGTCCTTTAATTCCATTGTTTCTTGGTTGATTTTCTGTCTGGATGATGTACTTGCATGTCATCATCCCCTACTATGACTCTCAATGTCTTCATTTATGACTCACCATGTTTGCTTTCAGTGTTAGTAGGTCCTACTTGTGCCATGTATATGATTAGAAGAGTCTAATCCTCTTGTTGGATTGATGGTTTTATCAATATGACATGTACTTTTTGTCACTTGTTATAGCTTTTGTTTTAAAGTCTATGTTATCTGAGTATTGTTCCCCAGCTTTTTATTTCCCCATTTCCATTGGTAAAACGTATCTTTTTCCATCCCTTCACTTTAAGTCTCTGTGTGTCTTTCGATATGGAGTGACATTTGTGGGAAGCATATGTATTATTTTTTTGGTGTCTTTTATCCATTCTGCGACACCAGTTTTTTTTCTAGGTGACGCAACTTTCAATTATTATTTTGATGATGAAACGCTCAATGAGAGGATTTGTTTCATGGTCCTGATAAAATGAGAGGCCAACAGGTGCTAAGGCTGCCTTGGAAGTAGGATGGGACACTGTCAGGGCATGAAGGTCCGCAGGCCATTCTGCTGGTTGGAAGGAACACGGCCCCCATTTCCATTTGAGCAGGTCGCATGCAATGTATGACCCTGCCTGACAGACAGTTGGACCTGAAGTTTGAAAGTCAGCATAGCCCGGTGTCCCCAGACTCTCTAGGCAATGGGAAACGTATTTATGATGGTCTAGTAAGCAAGGCCACAGGACCCTAGCCTCAACTGTTAGGAAAAAAAGACCCCACCTGAATGCAAATTATCGGTCCCAGACACATTGTTGGAGAGGAGGTAATCGGCCCGCCACCTAGCTTGAGTGGAATAATGCGGCCCTAGCCCTTTCTGTGTGAGAAAGGAGAAACAGCTTGAGTGGGATGTCAGGAACCCAGAACATCCTGACAGAGGGTGGATACCTTGGCCACCCATCAGCAGTGTGCATATCACAAGTTTCCCTGCCAAAGGCGGGAGACCGATGCCCCAGAGCTCATGCAAGTGGGACAACATGGACACTAGGCACTACTGGCAAAAGGATGGTGATTTGCCACCCGCTCCCTAGGTGCCAAACAGTGAGTGGCACTTGAGACTCCTGGCCCTTCTTGCAGAGGGAGTGAACCCAGGACCCTGTTTGTTGTGCACAACGCCTCAAACCGGTGGCTTTCTTGGAAGAGGAAGTATCCCGCACATGAAAGCTATGGTTACAAGGGCCTCCTGATAGAAAAGTTTACCCAGGCCTTCAGCTTGCCCAGCAGCTCGCCAGGGACCCAAGACCCTCTTGGTTGAGGAATGGTCCACCATGCCTACCAGACATAAAAGGGAAAGAAGACCCTAGTTCATTTAGGGTGACCAAGTTGTCCCATTCCCCACCTAATGCAGAATGGAAGGGAGACCTAAACCAGCCCCTATGAATGGATCAATGAGGCTCTGTGCCCCCGCAATAGCACAACACCTACAACCTCTTCTGGTACAAATAAACCTGGCCTAGGTCTCGCCACAGGAGAGGGGGTCTCCAACTTCCCCTGACACATCAAATCCTCTGAACAATTGAGGTAAGAGCCAATAAAAGAAGGCCACTGAAGGGGCAACAGAGTGAGACACACAGGGAGCGAGAGAGACCCGCAGACAAAATGACAGAAGGAGAAACAGGGAGAAGGAATGGGAGGGGGAGCATAGCATCCAAGACCCAGAGCTTGACAGCCATGGGATGGCCACTCACCCTGGGAAACACTCTGAGACAGTCACACCGAGGCTGTGTTGAGGTGGAAGCTTACACATTGGAGTGTGGTCGTGCCGGGGACTGGTGTCCTGTGAGGAGACGGTGCCCTGTCGGTGGCAATCACGGTGGTGACTAAGTGCATGCCGCCAGGGTCCCAGCAGTGCGATGGTGCTCGGAGCCTCACCCAGATTTCCTCCTTGGGGCGACAAGTTGTAGTAGCAGGTACTCTCTGTGCATAGGTCACTTGCCTCTGAGCTTTTCCCATAGAGGTCTTCTTTCCTGCAGTCAGAGGTCTCACACGACTCACAGGGGTGTTGGTGTTTTTCTCCATAGTTGAGTCTGCTGTTTTGTTCCGGCTCTTTTCCCCTGTGTGATGGGAGTCCTAGGTAGGATGGAGGATTACCGTGCATTGGGGGAGATTGCGAACGAGGGGCACAGCAGCGAAGACAGGGGCCTTCGTTAGGGTGGGTCATGTGATACATCCCTTGGTCCTTGGTCCAGCAACAGACAGCGTGGGTGACTCAATGCACACTTGCAGGGAGACAGACGGTTTTCCTTGAGTCCTTGGTCTGTGGTGCCAAGGACGTGCATTGCCCTGAGTGGAGAAAGCCGCCGTGAGGTGTATTGTGATCAGTAAGAATGGGGGATTGTGATCAGGAAACTAGGGGAATTGTGATCAGGAAGCCAGAGGAATTGTGATCAGGAAGCAAAGGGCATTGTGATCAGTAGGCAAGGGGTATTGTGATCAGGTACCGTGATGTGTAAGACGGGGCATTCTGATAAGCAAACAGGGGGCAATGTGATCAGGGAGAAAGGGGCAGTGGGATCAGCAAGCAGGGACAATTTTAATCACTAATCAGGGGGTATTGTGATCACAAACAAGGGTCATTATGATCAAGAGCAAGGGGCATTGTGATCACAAAGTATGGGGCATTGTGATCACTAAGAATGGGGATTGTGATGAGCAAGCAAGGGGAATTGTAATCATGAAGCAAAGGGCATTGTAATCATTAGGCAAGGGGTATTGTGATCAGGTAACAAGGAGTAGTTTGATGTGTAAACAGGGGGCAATGTGAAAAAGAAAAAAGGGGCATTTTGACCAGTTACCAGGGAGCATTGTATCAGTAATTAGGTGGTATTGTGATCACTAACAGCGGTCATTATGATTAAGAACAAAGGGCATTGTAATCACAGAGCAATGGGCATTGTGATCAGTAACAGGGAGCATTGTGATCACTAAGGATGGGGGATAGTGATCAGGAAGCAAGGGGAATGGTGATCAAGAAGCAAAGGGCCTTGTGATCAGTAGGCAAGGGGTATTGTGATCAGGTACCGTGATGTGAAAAGACGGGGAATTCTGATAAGCAAGCAGGGGGCAATGTGATCAGGAAGAAAGTGTAATTGTGATCACTCGCAGGGAGCATTTTATTCACTAATCAGCGGGTATTGTGATCAGAAACAGGCGTCATTATGATCGAGAAGAAGCGGCATTCTGACCAGTATACAAGGGGCATTGTGATCACAAAGCAGGGGTCATTGTGATTGCTAACTGGGGTATTGTGATCAGAAAAGATGGGGGATTGTGATCAGGAAGCAAGGGGAATTGTGATCAGGAAGCAAGAGGTATTGTGAACAGGAAGCAAAGGGCATTGTGATCAGTAGGAAAGGGGTATTATGATCGGTGAACAAGGGGCAATGTGATCACAAAGCAGTGGGCATTGCGATCAGTAATGGGGGCATTGTGATCACTAAGGATGGGGGAATGTGATCAGGAAGCAAAGGGCATTGTTATCAGTATGCAAGAGGTATTGTTTACAGCGAAAAAGTGGTACTGTGATGTGTAAATAGGGGGTATTCTGATAAGTAAGCAGGGGCATTTTGATCAGGAAGAAAGGGGCATTGTGATCAGTAATGGGGGTATGGTGATCAGGAAGAATGGGGAATTGTGATCAGGAAGCAAGGGGAATTGTGATCAGGATGCAAGAGTTATTGTGATCAGGAAGCATAGGGCATTGTGAGCAGTAGGCAAGGGGTATTGTGATCAAAGAACAAGGGGTACTGTGATGTGTAAACAGGGGGCATTCTGCTAAGTAAGCAGGGGCATTGTGATCAGGAGAAAAGGGGCATTTTGACCATTAAGCAGGGAGCATTGTAATTACTCTTCAGGGTTCATTGTGACCACAAACAAGGGTCATTATGATCAAGAGCAAGGGGCATTGTGATAACAAAGCAGGGGGCATTGTAATCAGTAAAGATGGGGAATTGTGATCAGGAAGTAAGGGGATTTGTGATCAGGAAGCAAGGGGCATTGTGATCAGTAGGCAAGGGGTATTGTGTTCAGTGAACAACGGGTACTGTGATGTGTAAACAGGGTGCATTCTGAAAAGTAAGCAGGGGGCGTTGTGATCAGGAAGAAAGGGTCATTGTGATCAGTAAGCAGGGAGCATTGTAATCACTAATCAGGGGTATTGTGATCAGAAACAGGGGTCTTCATGATCAAGAGCAAGGGGCACTGTGATCACAATGCAGTGGGCATTGTGATCAGTAAAGATGGGAGATTGTGATCAGGAAGCAAGGGGAATTGTGATCAGGAAGCAAGAGGGATTGTGATCAGGAAGCAAAGGCATTGTGATCAGTAGCCAAGGGGTATTGTGATCAGTGAACAAGGGGTACTGTGATGTGTAAACAGGGGGCATTCTGAAAAGTAAGCAGTGGGCATTGTGATCAGGAAAAAAGGGGCATTGTGATCAGTAACTGGGTTATTGTGATCAATAAGAATGTGGAGTTGTGATCAGGAAACAAAGGACATTGTGATCAGTAGGCAAGGGGTATAGTGATAGGTGAACAAGGGGTACTGTGATGTGTAAACTGGGGGCATTCTGATAAGTAAGCAGGGGTCATTGTGATCAGGAAGAAAGGGGCATTGTGATCAGTATGCAGGGAGCATTGTAATCACTAATGAGGGGGTATTGTGATCACAAACAAGGGTCATTATGATCAAGAGCAAGGGGCTTTGTGATCACAAAGCAGGGGGTATTGTGCTCAGTTAGGATGTGGAATTGTGATCAGGAAGTAGAGGAATTGTGATCAGGAAGCAAGAGGTATTGTGATCAGGAAGCAAAGGGCATTGTGATCAGTAGGCAAAGGGTTTTGTGATCGGTGAACAAGGGGTACTGTGACGTGTAAACAGGGGATATTCTGAAAACTAAGCAGGCAGCATTGTGATCAGTAAAAGGGGGCACTGTGATCAGGAACAAACTGGCATTTTGACCAGTAAGCCGGGAGCATTGTAGTCACTAATCAGGGGGTATTGTGATCAGAAACAGGGGTCATTATGATCAAGTACAAGCGACATTGTGATCAGTAAAGACGGGGCATTGTGATCACAATGCAGGGGCATTGTTATCATTAACGGGGGTACTGTGATCAGTAAGGATGGGGGATTGTGATCAGGAAATAAGGGGAATTGTGATCAGGAAGCAAGAGGCATTGTGATCAGGAACCAAAGGGCATTGTGAGCAGTAAGCACGGAATATTGTAATCACTAAACATGAGGTATTGTGATCAGAAACAGGGGTCATTATGATCAAGAACAAGCGGCATTGTGATCAGTAAAGAAGGGGCATTGTGATCACAAAGCAGGGGTTATTGTGATCAGTAAAAGGGGGCAGTGTGATCCGGAACAAAGGGGCATTTTGACCAGTAAGCAGGGAGCATTGTAATCACTAATCAGAGGGTATCGTGACCACAAACAAGGGTCATTATTATCAAGAGCAAGGGGCATTGCGATCAGGAAGAATGGGGGATTGTGATCAGGAACCCATGGAATTGTGATCAGGAAGCAAGATATATTGTGATCAGGAAGCAAAGGGCATTGTGATCATTAGGCAAGGGCTATCGTGATCAGTGAACAAGAGGTATGTGATGTGTAAACAGGGCGTATTCTGAAAATTAAACAGGGGGCACTGAGATCAGTATCGGGGGTATTGTGATCAGTAAGGATGGGGGATTGTGATCAGGACGCAAGGGCAATTGTGATCAGGAAGCCACAGTTATTGTGATCAGGAAACAAAGGGCATTGTGATCAGTAGGCAAGGGGTATTTTGATCAGTGAACAACGCGTACTGTGATGTGTAAACAGGGGTAATGTGATCAGGAAGAAAGGGCCATTGTGATCAGTAAGCAGGGAGCATTTTAATCACTCATCAGGGGGCATTGTTATCAGAAACAGTGGTCATTATGATTAAGAACAAGGGGCATTGTGATCACAAAGCAGGGGGTATTGTGATCAGTAACACGGGGCATTGTGATCACTAAAGATGGGGGATTGTGATCAGGAAGCAAGGGGAATTGTGATCAGGAAGCAAGAGGCATTGTGATCAGGAAGCAAAGGGCATTGTGAGAAGTAGGCAAGGGGTATTGTGATCAGTGAACAAGGGGTACTGTGATGTGTAACAGGGGGCATTCTGAAAAGTAAGCAGGGGGCATTGTGGTCAGTAAAAGGGGGCATTTTGATCAGGAAGAATGGGGCATTGTGATCAGTAAGCAGGGAGCATTCTAATCACTAATCAGGGGGTATTGTGATCAGAAACAAGGGGCATTATGTCAAGAACAAGGGGCATTGTGATCAAAAGACAAGGGGCATGGTGATCACAAAGCAGGGGTCACTGTGATCAGTAACGGGGTATTGTGATCAGTAAGAATGGGGGATTTTGATCAGGAAGTAAGGGGAATTGTGATCAGGAAGCAAGAGTCATTGTGATTAGGAAGCAAAGAGCATTGTGAGCAGTAGGCAAGGGGTATTGTGATAATTGATCAAGGGTACTGTGATGTGTAAACAGGGGGCATTCTGATAAGTAAGCAGGGGCATTGTGATCAGGAAGAAAGTGTAATTGTGATCACTCGCAGGGAGCATTTTATTCACTAATCAGGGGGTATTGTGATCAGAAACAGGGGTCATTGTGATCGAGAAGAAGCGGCATTCTGACCAGTATACAAGGGGCATTGTGATCACAAAGCAGGGGTCATTGTGATCGCTAACTGGGGTATTGTGATCAGAAAAGATGGGGGATTGTGATCAGGAAGCAAGGGGAATTGTGATCAGGAAGCAAGAGGTATTGTGATCAGGACGCAAGAGTTATTGTGATCAGGAAGCAAAGGGCATTGTGAGCAGTAGGCAAGGGGTATTGTGATCAAAGAACAAGGGGTACTGTGATGTGTAAACAGGGGGCATTCTGATAAGTAAGCAGGGGCATTGTGATCAGGAGAAAAGGGGCATTTTGACCATTAAGCAGGGAGCATTGTAATTACTCTTCAGGGTTCATTGTGACCACAAACAAGGGTCATTATGATCAAGAGCAAGGGGCATTGTGATAACAAAGCAGGGGGCATTGTAATCAGTAAAGATGGGGAATTGTGATCAGGAAGTAAGGGGATTTGTGATCAGGAAGCAAGGGGCATTGTGATCAGTAGGCAAGGGGTATTGTGATCAGTGAACAACGGGTACTGTGATGTGTAAACAGGGTGCATTCTGAAAAGTAAGCAGGGGGCGTTGTGATCAGGAAGAAAGGGTCATTGTGATCAGTAAGCAGAGAGCATTGTAATCACTAATCAGGGGTATTTGTGATCAGAAAAGATGGGAGATTGTGATCAGGAAGCAAGGGGATTTGTGATCAGGAAGCAAAGGCATTGTGATCAGTAGCCAAGGGGTATTGTGATCAGTGAACAAGGGGTACTGTGATGTGTAAACAGGGGGCATTCTTAAGTAAGCAGTGGGCATTGTGATCAGGAAAAAAGGGGCATTGTGATCAGTAACTGGGTTACTGTGATCAATAAGAATGTGGAGTTGTGATCAGGAAACAAAGGACATTGTAATCAGTAGGCAAGGGGTATAGTGATAGGTGAACAAGGGGTACTGTGATGTGTAAACTGGGGGCATTCTGATAAGTAAGCAGGGGTCATTGTGATCAGGAAGAAAGGGGCATTGTGATCAGTATGCAAGGAGCATTGTAATCACTAATGAGGGGGTATTGTGATCACAAACAAGGGTCATTATGATCAAGAGCAAGGGGCTTTGTGATCACAAAGCAGGGGGTATTGTGCTCAGTTAGGATGTGGAATTGTGATCAGGAAGTAGAGGAATTGTGATCAGGAAGCAAGAGGTATTGTGATCAGGAAGCAAAGGGCATTGTGATCAGTAGGCAAAGGGTTTTGTGATCGGTGAACAAGGGGTACTGTGACGTGTAAACAGGGGATATTCTGAAAACTAAGCAGGCAGCATTGTGATCAGTAAAAGGGGTCACTGTGATCAGGAACAAACTGGCATTTTGACCAGTAAGCCGGGAGCATTGTAATCACTAATCAGGGGGTATTGTGATCAGAAACAGGGGTCATTATGATCAAGTACAAGCGACATTGTGATCAGTAAAGACGGGGCATTGTGATCACAATGCAGGGGCATTGTTATCATTAACGGGGGTACTGTGATCAGTAAGGATGGAGGATTGTGATCAGGAAATAAGGGGAATTGTGATCAGGAAGCAAGAAGCATTGTGATTAGGAACCAAAGGGCATTGTGAGCAGTAAGCACGGAATATTGTAATCACTAAAATGAGGTATTGTGATCAGAAACAGGGGTCATTATGATCAAGAACAAGCGGCATTGTGATCAGTAAAGAAGGGGCATTGTGATCACAAAGCAGGGGGCATTGTGATCAGTAAAAGGGGCAGTGTGATCCGGAACAAAGGGGCATTTTGACCAGTAAGCAGGGAGCATTGTAATCACTAAACAGAGGGTATCGTGACCACAAACAAGGGTCATTATTATCAAGAGCAAGGGGCATTGCGATCAGGAAGAATGGGGGATTGTGATCAGGAACCCATGGAATTGTGATCAGGAAGCAAGATATATTGTGATCAGGAAGCAAAGGGCATTGTGATCATTAGGCAAGGGCTATCGTGATTAGTGAACAAGAGTTATGTGATGTGAAAACAGGGCGTATTCTGAAAATTAAACAGGGGGCACTGAGCTCAGTATCGGGGGTATTGTGATCAGTAAGGATGGGGGATTGTGATCAGGACGCAAGGGCAATTGTGATCAGGAAGCCACAGTTATTGTGATCAGGAAACAAAGGGCATTGTGATCAGTAGGCAAGGGGTATTTTGATCAGTGAACAACGCGTACTGTGTTGTGTAAACAGGGGTAATGTGATCAGGAAGAAAGGGCCATTGTGATCAGTAAGCAGGGAGCATTTTAATCACTCATCAGGGGGCATTGTTATCAGAAACAGTGGTCATTATGATTAAGAACAAGGGGCATTGTGATCACAAAGCAGGGGGTATTGTGATCAGTAACACGGGGCATTGTGATCACTAAAGATGGGGGATTGTGATCAGGAAGCAAGGGGAATTGTGATCAGGAAGCAAGAGGCATTGTGATCAGGAAGCAAAGGGCATTGTGAGAAGTAGGCAAGGGGTATTGTGATCAGTGAACAAGGGGTACTGTGATGTGTAACAGGGGGCATTCTGAAAAGTAAGCAGGGGGCATTGTGGTCAGTAAAAGGGGGCATTTTGATCAGGAAGAATGGGGCATTGTGATCAGTAAGCAGGGAGCATTCTAATCACTAATCAGGGGGTATTGTGATCAGAAACAAGGGGCATTATTTCAAGAACAAGGGGCATTGTGATAAAAAAACAAGGGGCATGGTGATCACAAAGCAGGGGTCACTGTGATCAGTAACGGGGTATTGTGATCAGTAAGAATGGGGGATTTTGATCAGGAAGTAAGGGGAATTGTGATCAGGAAGCAAGAGTCATTGTGATTAGGAAGCAAAGAGCATTGTGAGCAGTAGGCAAGGGGTATTGTGATAATTGATCAAGGGTACTGTGATGTGTAAACAGGGGGCATTCTGATAAGTAAGCAGGGGCATTGTGATCAGGAAGAAACTGTAACTGTGATCACTTGCAGGGAGCATTTTATTCACTAATCAGGGGGTATTGTGATCAGAAACAGGGGTCATTATGATCGAGAAGAAGCGGCATTCTGACCAGTATACAAGGGGCATAGTGATCACAAAGCAGGGGTCATTGTGATCGCTAACTGGGGTATTGAGATCAGAAAGATGGGGGATTGTGATCAGGAAGCAAGGGGAATTGTGATCAGGAAGCAAGAGGTATTGTGATCAGGACGCAAGAGTTATTGTGATCAGGAAGCAAAGGGCATTGTGAGCAGTAGGCAAGGGGTATTGTGATCAAAGAACAAGGGGTACTGTGATGTGTAAACAGGGGGCATTCTGATAAGTAAGCAGGGGCATTGTGATCAGGAGAAAAGGGGCATTTTGAACATTAAGCAGGGAGTATTGTAATTACTCTTCAGGGTTCATTGTGACCACAAACAAGGGTCATTATGATCAAGAGCAAGGGGCATTGTGATAACAAAGCAGGGGGCATTGTAATCAGTAAAGATGGGGAATTGTGATCAGGAAGTAAGGGGATTTGTGATCAGGAAGCAAGGGGCATTATGATCAGTAGGCAAGGGGTATTGTGATCAGTGAACAACGGGTACTGTGATGTGTAAACAGGGTGCATTCTGAAAAGTAAGCAGGGGGCGTTGTGATCAGGAAGAAAGGGTCATTGTGATCAGTAAGCAGGGAGCATTGTAATCACTAATCAGGGGTATTGTGATCAGAAACAGGGGTCTTCATGATCAAGAGCAAGGGGCACTGTGATCACAATGCAGTGGGCATTGTGATCAGTAAAGATGGGAGATTGTGATCAGGAAGCAAGGGGAATTGTGATCAGGAAGCAAGAGGGATTGTGATCAGGAAGCAAAGGCATTGTGATCACTAGCCAAGGGGTATTGTGATCAGTGAACAAGGGGTACTGTGATGTGTAAACAGGGGGCATTCTGAAAAGTAAGCAGTGGGCATTGTGATCAGGAAAAAAGGGGCATTGTGATCAGTTACTGGGTTATTGTGATCAATAAGAATGTGGAGTTGTGATCAGGAAACAAAGGACATTGTAATCAGTAGGCAAGGGGTATAGTGATAGGTGAACAAGGGGTACTGTGATGTGTAAACTGGGGGCATTCTGATAAGTAAGCAGGGGTCATTGTGATCAGGAAGAAAGGGGCATTGTGATCAGTATGCAGGGAGCATTGTAATCACTAATGAGGGGGTATTGTGATCACAAACAAGGGTCATTATGATCAAGAGCAAGGGGCTTTGTGATCACAAAGCAGGGGGTATTGTGCTCAGTTAGGATGTGGAATTGTGATCAGGAAGTAGAGGAATTGTGATCAGGAAGCAAGAGGTATTGTGATCAGGAAGCAAAGGGCATTGTGATCAGTAGGCAAAGGGTTTTGTGATCGGTGAACAAGGGGTACTGTGACGTGTAAACAGGGGATATTCTGAAAACTAAGCAGGCAGCATTGTGATCAGTAAAAGGGGGCACTGTGATCAGGAACAAACTGGCATTTTGACCAGTAAGCCGGGAGCATTGTAGTCACTAATCAGGGGGTATTGTGATCAGAAACAGGGGTCATTATGATCAAGTACAAGCGACATTGTGATCAGTAAAGACGGGGCATTGTGATCACAATGCAGGGGCATTGTTATCATTAACGGGGGTACTGTGATCAGTAAGGATGGGGGATTGTGATCAGGAAATAAGGGGAATTGTGATCAGGAAGCAAGAGGCATTGTGATCAGGAACCAAAGGGCATTGTGAGCAGTAAGCACGGAATATTGTAATCACTAAACATGAGGTATTGTGATCAGAAACAGGGGTCATTATGATCAAGAACAAGCGGCATTGTGATCAGTAAAGAAGGGGCATTGTGATCACAAAGCAGGGGGCATTGTGATCAGTAAAAGGGGGCAGTGTGATCCGGAACAAAGGGGCATTTTGACCAGTAAGCAGGGAGCATTGTAATCACTAATCAGAGGGTATCGTGACCACAAACAAGGGTCATTATTATCAAGAGCAAGGGGCATTGCGATCAGGAAGAATGGGGGATTGTGATCAGGAACCCATGGAATTGTGATCAGGAAGCAAGATATATTGTGATCAGGAAGCAAAGGGCATTGTGATCATTAGGCAAGGGCTATCGTGATCAGTGAACAAGAGGTATGTGATGTGTAAACAGGGCGTATTCTGAAAATTAAACAGGGGGCACTGAGATCAGTATCGGGGGTATTGTGATCAGTAAGGATGGGGGATTGTGATCAGGACGCAAGGGCAATTGTGATCAGGAAGCCACCCTTATTGTGATCAGGAAACAAAGGGCATTGTGATCAGTAGGCAAGGGGTATTTTGATCAGTGAACAACGCGTACTGTGATGTGTAAACAGGGGTAATGTGATCAGGAAGAAAGGGCCATTGTGATCAGTAAGCAGGGAGCATTTTAATCACTCATCAGGGGGCATTGTTATCAGAAACAGTGGTCATTATGATTAAGAACAAGGGGCATTGTGATCACAAAGCAGGGGGTATTGTGATCAGTAACACGGGGCATTGTGATCACTAAAGATGGGGGATTGTGATCAGGAAGCAAGGGGAATTGTGATCAGGAAGCAAGAGGCATTGTGATCAGGAAGCAAAGGGCATTGTGAGAAGTAGGCAAGGGGTATTGTGATCAGTGAACAAGGGGTACTGTGATGTGTAACAGGGGGCATTCTGAAAAGTAAGCAGGGGGCATTGTGGTCAGTAAAAGGGGGCATTTTGATCAGGAAGAATGGGGCATTGTGATCAGTAAGCAGGGAGCATTCTAATCACTAATCAGGGGGTATTGTGATCAGAAACAAGGGGCATTATGTCAAGAACAAGGGGCATTGTGATCAAAAAACAAGGGGCATGGTGATCACAAAGCAGGGGTCACTGTGATCAGTAACGGGGTATTGTGATCAGTAAGAATGGGGGATTTTGATCAGGAAGTAAGGGGAATTGTGATCAGGAAGCAAGAGTCATTGTGATTAGGAAGCAAAGAGCATTGTGAGCAGTAGGCAAGGGGTATTGTGATAATTGATCAAGGGTACTGTGATGTGTAAACAGGGGGCATTCTGATAAGTAAGCAGGGACATTGTGATCAGGAAGAAAGTGTAATTGTGATCACTCGCAGGGAGCATTTTATTCACTAATCAGGGGGTATTGTGATCAGAAACAGGGGTCATTGTGATCGAGAAGAAGCGGCATTCTGACCAGTATACAAGGGGCATTGTGATCACAAAGCAGGGGTCATTGTGATCGCTAACTGGGGTATTGTGATCAGAAAAGATGGGGGATTGTGATCAGGAAGCAAGGGGAATTGTGATCAGGAAGCAAGAGGTATTGTGATCAGGACGCAAGAGTTATTGTGATCAGGAAGCAAAGGGCATTGTGAGCAGTAGGCAAGGGGTATTGTGATCAAAGAACAAGGGGTACTGTGATGTGTAAACAGGGGGCATTCTGATAAGTAAGCAGGGGCATTGTGATCAGGAGAAAAGGGGCATTTTGACCATTAAGCAGGGAGTATTGTAATTACTCTTCAGGGTTCATTGTGACCACAAACAAGGGTCATTATGATCAAGAGCAAGGGGCATTGTGATAACAAAGCAGGGGGCATTGTAATCAGTAAAGATGGGGAATTGTGATCAGGAAGTAAGGGGATTTGTGATCAGGAAGCAAGGGGCATTGTGATCAGTAGGCAAGGGGTATTGTGATCAGTGAACAACGGGTACTGTGATGTGTAAACAGGGTGCATTCTGAAAAGTAAGCAGGGGGCGTTGTGATCAGGAAGAAAGGGTCATTGTGATCAGTAAGCAGGGAGCATTGTAATCACTAATCAGGGGTATTGTGATCAGAAACAGGGGTCTTCATGATCAAGAGCAAGGGGCACTGTGATCACAATGCAGTGGGCATTGTGATCAGTAAAGATGGGAGATTGTGATCAGGAAGCAAGGGGAATTGTGATCAGGAAGCAAGAGGGATTGTGATCAGGAAGCAAAGGCATTGTGATCAGTAGCCAAGGGGTATTGTGATCAGTGAACAAGGGGTACTGTGATGTGTAAACAGGGGGCATTCTGAAAAGTAAGCAGTGGGCATTGTGATCAGGAAAAAAGGGGCATTGTGATCAGTAACTGGGTTATTGTGATCAATAAGAATGTGGAGTTGTGATCAGGAAACAAAGGACATTGTGATCAGTAGGCAAGGGGTATAGTGATAGGTGAACAAGGGGTACTGTGATGTGTAAACTGGGGGCATTCTGATAAGTAAGCAGGGGTCATTGTGATCAGGAAGAAAGGGGCATTGTGATCAGTATGCAGGGAGCATTGTAATCACTAATGAGGGGGTATTGTGATCACAAACAAGGGTCATTATGATCAAGAGCAAGGGGCTTTGTGATCACAAAGCAGGGGGTATTGTGCTCAGTTAGGATGTGGAATTGTGATCAGGAAGTAGAGGAATTGTGATCAGGAAGCAAGAGGTATTGTGATCAGGAAGCAAAGGGCATTGTGATCAGTAGGCAAAGGGTTTTGTGATCGGTGAACAAGGGGTACTGTGACGTGTAAACAGGGGATATTCTGAAAACTAAGCAGGCAGCATTGTGATCAGTAAAAGGGGGCACTGTGATCAGGAACAAACTGGCATTTTGACCAGTAAGCCGGGAGCATTGTAATCACTAATCAGGGGGTATTGTGATCAGGAAGGAAGGGGAATTGTGATCAGAAAGCCAGAGGTATTGTGATCAGGAAGCAAAGGGCATTGTGATCAGTTGGCAAGGGGTATTGTGATCAGTGAACAAGGGGTACTGTGATGTGTAAACAGGGGGCATTCTGAAAAGTAAGCAGTGGGCATTGTGATCAGTAAAAGGGGGCATTGTGATCAGGAACAAAGGGGCATTTTGACTAGCAAGCAGGGAGCATTATAATCACTAATTTGGGGGGATTGTGATCAAAAACAGGGGTCATTATGATTAAGAACAAGGGGCATTGTGATCACAAAGCAGGGGCATTGTGATCAGTAACACGGGGCATAGTGATCCTTAAGGATCGGGGATTGTGATGAGGAAGCAAAGGGCATTGGCATCAGTAGGCAAGGGGTATTGTGATCGGTGAATAAGGGGTACTGTGGTCTGTAAACAGGGGATATTCTGAAAAGTATGCAGGAATCATTGTGATCAGAAAAGGGGGCATTGTGATCAGGAACAAATGGGCATTTTGACCAGTAAGCAGGGAGCATTGTAATCACTAATCAGGGGGAATTGTGATCAGAAACAGGGGTCATTATGATCAAGTACAAGCGACATTGTGATCAGTAAAGACGGGGCATTGTGATCACAATGCAGGGGCATTGTTATCATTAACGTGGGTATTGTGATCAGTAAGGTAGGGGGATTGTGATCAGGAAATAAGGGGAATTGTGATCAGGAAGCAAGAGGCATTGTGATCAGGAACCAAAGGGCATTGTGAGCAGTAAGCACGGAATATTGTAATCACTAATCATGAGGTATTGTGATCAGAAACAGGGGTCATTATGATCAAGAACAAGCGGCATTGTGATCAGTAAAGAAGGGGCATTGTGATCACAAAGCAGGGGGCATTGTGATCAGTAAAAGGGGGCAGTGTGATCGGGAAGAAAGGGGCATTTTGACCAGTAAGCAGGGAGCATTGTAATCACTAATCAGAGGTTATCGTGACCACAAACAAGGGTCATTATTATCAAGAGCAAGGGGCATTGCGATCAGGAAGAATGGGGGATTGTGATCAGGAACCCAGGGAATTGTGATCAGGAAGCAAGATATATTCTGATCAGGAAGCAAAGGGCATTGTGGTCATTAGGCAAGGGCTATCGTGATCAGTGAACAAGAGGTATGTGATGTGTAAACAGGGCATATTCTGAAAATTAAGCAGGGGGCACTGAGATCAGTATCGGGGGTATTGTGATCAGTAAGGATGGGGGATTGTGATCAGGACGCAAGGGCAATTGTGATCAGGAAGCCACAGTTATTGTGATCAGGAAACAAAGGGCATTGTGATCAGTAGGCAAGGGGTATTTTGATCAGTGAACAATGCATACTGTGATGAGTAAACAGGGGGCAATGTGATCAGGAAGAAAGGGCCATTGTGATCAGTAAGCAGGGAGCATTTTAATCACTCATCAGGGGGTATTGTTATCAGAAACAGTGGTCATTATGATTAAGAACAAGGGGCATTGTGATCACAAGCAGGGGGTATTGTGATCAGTAACACGGGGCATTGTGATCACTAAAGATGGGGCATTGTGATCAGGAAGCAAGGGGAATTGTTATCAGGAAGCAAGACGCATTGTGATCAGGAAGCAAAGGGCATTGTGAGAAGTAGGCAATGGGTATTGTGATCAGCGAACAAGGGGTACTGTGATGTGTAAACAGGGGGCATTCTGAAAAGTCACCAGGCGCATTGTGATCAGAAAGAAAGGGGCATTTTCACCAGTTACCAGGGAGCATTGTAATCACTAATTAGGTGGTATTTTGATCACAAACAGGGGTCATTATGATTAAGAACAAGGGGCATTGTAATCACAAAGCAAGGGGCATTGTGATCAGTAACAGGGGGTATTGTGAACAGTAAGGATGGGGGATTGTGATCAGGAAGTAAGGGGAATTGAGATCAGGAAGCAAGAGGTATTGTGCTCAGGAGCAAAAGGCATTGTGTTCAGTAGGCAAGGGGTATTGTGATGTGTAAACAGGGGACATTCTGAAAAGTAATCAGGGGTCATTGTGATCAATAAAAGGGGAATTTTGATTAGGAATAAAGGGGCATTTTGACCAGTAAGCAGGGAGCATTGTAATCACTAATTGGGTGGTATTGTGATCACAAACATGGGCCATTATGATTCAGAACAAGGGGCATTGTGATCAGTAGGCAAGGGGTATTGTGATCAGTGAACAACGTGTACTGTGATGTGTAAACAGGGTGCATTCTGAAAAGTAAGCAGGGGGCGTTGTGATCAGGAAGAAAGGGTCATTGTGATCAGTAAGCAGGCAGCATTGTAATCACTAATCAGGGGTATTGTGATCAGAAACAGGGGTCTTCATGATCAAGAGCAAGGGGCACTGTGATCACAATGCAGTGGGCATTGTGATCAGTAAAGATGGGAGATTGTGATCAGGAAGCAAGGGGAATTGTGATCAGGAAGCAAGAGGGATTGTGATCAGGAAGCAAAGGCATTGTGATCAGTAGCCAAGGGGTATTGTGGTCAGTGAACAAGGGGTACTGTGATGTGTAAACAGGGGGCATTCTGAAAAGTAAGCAGTGGGCATTGTGATCAGGAAAAAAGGGGCATTGTGATCAGTAACTGGGTTATTGTGATCAATAAGAATGTGGAGTTGTGATCAGGAAACAAAGGACATTGTGATCAGTAGGCAAGGGGTATAGTGATAGGTGAACAAGGGGTACTTTGATGTGTAAACTGGGGGCATTCTGATAAGTAAGCAGGGGTCACTGTGATCAGGAAGAAAGGGGCACTGTGATCAGTATGCAGGGAGCATTGTAATCACTAATCGGGGTATTGTGATCACAAACAAGGGTCATTATGATCAAGAGCAAGGGGCTATATGATCACAAAGCAGGGGGCATTGTGCTCAGTTAGGATGTGGAATTGTGATCAGGAAGTAGGGGAATTGTGATCAGGAAGCAAGAGGTATTGTGATATGGAAGCAAAGGGCATTGTGATCAGTAGGCATGGGGTATTGTAATCAGTGAACAACGGGTACTGTGATGTGTAAACAGGGGGCATTGTGACCAGGAAGAAATGCCATCGTGATCAATTAGCAGGGATCACTTTAATCACTCATAAGGTGGTATTATGATCAGAAACAGTGGTCATTATGATTAAGAACAAGGGGCATTGTGATCACAAAGCAGGGGGCATTTTCATCAGTAACAGGGGGCATTGTGATCACTAAGCATGAGGGATTGTGATCAGTAAGCCAGGGTAATTGTGATCAGGAAGCAAAGGGCATTGTGATCAGTAGGCAAGGGGTATTGTGATCAGTGAACAACGGGTACTGTGATGTGTAAACAGGGGGCATTCTGATAACTAAGCAGGGGGCATTGTGGTAAGGAAGAAAAGGGCATTGTGATCAGTATGCAGGGAGCATAGTAATCACTAAGGGTGAGGGAATGTGATTAGGAAGCAAGGAGAATTGTGATCATGAAGCAAAGGGCATTGTGATCAATAGGCAAAGGGTATTGTGATCGGTGAAGAAGGGGTACTGTGACGTGTAAACAGGGGATATTCTGAAAAATTAGCAGGCAGCATTGTGATCAGTAAAAGGGGGCACTGTGATCAGGAACAAACTGGCATTTTGACCAGTAAGCCGGGAGCATTGTAATCACTAATCAGGGGGTATTGTGATCAGGAAGGAAGGGGAATTGTGATCAGAAAGCCAGAGGTATTGTGATCAGGAAGCAAAGGGCATTGTGATCAGTTGGCAAGGGGTATTGTGATCAGTGAACAAGGGGTACTGTGATGTGTAAACAGGGGGCATTCTGAAAAGTAAGCAGTGGGCATTGTGATCAGTAAAAGGGGGCATTGTGATCAGGAACAAAGGGGCATTTTGACCAGCAAGCAGGGAGCATTATAATCACTAATTTGGGGGGATTGTGATCAAAAACAGGGGTCATTATGATTAAGAACAAGGGGCATTGTGATCACAAAGCAGGGGCATTGTGATCAGTAACACGGGGCATAGTGATCCTTAAGGATCGGGGATTGTGATGAGGAAGCAAAGGGCATTGGCATCAGTAGGCAAGGGGTATTGTGATCGGTGAATAAGGGGTACTGTGGTCTGTAAACAGGGGATATTCTGAAAAGTATGCAGGATGCATTGTGATCAGAAAAGGGGGCATTGTGATCAGGAACAAATGGGCATTTTGACCAGTAAGCCGGGAGCATTGTAATCACTAATCAGGGGGAATTGTGATCAGAAACAGGGGTCATTATGATCAAGTACAAGCGACATTGTGATCAGTAAAGACGGGGCATTGTGATCACAATGCAGGGACATTGTTATCATTAACGTGGGTATTGTGATCAGTAAGGTAGGGGGATTGTGATCAGGAAATAAGGGGAATTGTGATCAGGAAGCAAGAGGCATTGTGATCACTAGCCAAGGGGTATTGTGATCAGTGAACAAGGGGTACTGTGATGTGTAAACAGGGGGCATTCTGAAAAGTAAGCAGTGGGCATTGTGATCAGGAAAAAAGGGGCATTGTGATCAGTAACTGGGTTATTGTGATCAATAAGAATGTGGAGTTGTGATCAGGAAACAAAGGACATTGTGATCAGTAGGCAAGGGGTATAGTGATAGGTGAACAAGGGGTACTGTGATGTGTAAACTGGGGGCATTCTGATAAGTAAGCAGGGGTCATTGTGATCAGGAAGAAAGGGGCATTGTGATCAGTATGCAGGGAGCATTGTAATCACTAATGAGGGGGTATTGTGATCACAAACAAGGGTCATTATGATCAAGAGCAAGGGGCTTTGTGATCACAAAGCAGGGGGTATTGTGCTCAGTTAGGATGTGGAATTGTGATCAGGAAGTAGAGGAATTGTGATCAGGAAGCAAGAGGTATTGTGATCAGGAAGCAAAGGGCATTGTGATCAGTAGGCAAAGGGTTTTGTGATCGGTGAACAAGGGGTACTGTGACGTGTAAACAGGGGATATTCTGAAAACTAAGCAGGCAGCATTGTGATCAGTAAAAGGGGGGCACTGTGATCAGGAACAAACTGGCATTTTGACCAGTAAGCCGGGAGCATTGTAATCACTAATCAGGGGGTATTGTGATCAGGAAGGAAGGGGAATTGTGATCAGAAAGCCAGAGGTATTGTGATCAGGAAGCAAAGGGCATTGTGATCAGTTGGCAAGGGGTATTGTGATCAGTGAACAAGGGGTACTGTGATGTGTAAACAGGGGGCATTCTGAAAAGTAAGCAGTGGGCATTGTGATCAGTAAAAGGGGGCATTGTGATCAGGAACAAAGGGGCATTTTGACCAGCAAGCAGGGAGCATTATAATCACTAATTTGGGGGGATTGTGATCAAAAACAGGGGTCATTATGATTAAGAACAAGGGGCATTGTGATCACAAAGCAGGGGCATTGTGATCAGTAACACGGGGCATAGTGATCCTTAAGGATCGGGGATTGTGATGAGGAAGCAAAGGGCATTGGCATCAGTAGGCAAGGGGTATTGTGATCGGTGAATAAGGGGTACTGTGGTCTGTAAACAGGGGATATTCTGAAAAGTATGCAGGATGCATTGTGATCAGAAAAGGGGGCATTGTGATCAGGAACAAATGGGCATTTTGACCAGTAAGCAGGGAGCATTGTAATCACTAATCAGGGGGAATTGTGATCAGAAACAGGGGTCATTATGATCAAGTACAAGCGACATTGTGATCAGTAAAGACGGGGCATTGTGATCACAATGCAGGGGCATTGTTATCATTAACGTGGGTATTGTGATCAGTAAGGTAGGGGGATTGTGATCAGGAAATAAGGGGAATTGTGATCAGGAAGCAAGAGGCATTGTGATCAGGAACCAAAGGGCATTGTGAGCAGTAAGCACGGAATATTGTAATCACTAATCATGAGGTATTGTGATCAGAAACAGGGGTCATTATGATCAAGAACAAGCGGCATTGTGATCAGTAAAGAAGGGGCATTGTGATCACAAAGCAGGGGGCATTGTGATCAGTAAAAGGGGGCAGTGTGATCGGGAAGAAAGGGGCATTTTGACCAGTAAGCAGGGAGCATTGTAATCACTAATCAGAGGTTATCGTGACCACAAACAAGGGTCATTATTATCAAGAGCAAGGGGCATTGCGATCAGGAAGAATGGGGGATTGTGATCAGGAACCCAGGGAATTGTGATCAGGAAGCAAGATATATTCTGATCAGGAAGCAAAGGGCATTGTGGTCATTAGGCAAGGGCTATCGTGATCAGTGAACAAGAGGTATGTGATGTGTAAACAGGGCATATTCTGAAAATTAAGCAGGGGGCACTGAGATCAGTATCGGGGGTATTGTGATCAGTAAGGATGGGGGATTGTGATCAGGACGCAAGGGCAATTGTGATCAGGAAGCCACAGTTATTGTGATCAGGAAACAAAGGGCATTGTGATCAGTAGGCAAGGGGTATTTTGATCAGTGAACAATGCATACTGTGATGAGTAAACAGGGGGCAATGTGATCAGGAAGAAAGGGCCATTGTGATCAGTAAGCAGGGAGCATTTTAATCACTCATCAGGGGGTATTGTTATCAGAAACAGTGGTCATTATGATTAAGAACAAGGGGCATTGTGATCACAAGCAGGGGGTATTGTGATCAGTAACACGGGGCATTGTGATCACTAAAGATGGGGCATTGTGATCAGGAAGCAAGGGGAATTGTTATCAGGAAGCAAGACGCATTGTGATCAGGAAGCAAAGGGCATTGTGAGAAGTAGGCAATGGGTATTGTGATCAGCGAACAAGGGGTACTGTGATGTGTAAACAGGGGGCATTCTGAAAAGTCACCAGGCGCATTGTGATCAGAAAGAAAGGGGCATTTTGACCAGTTACCAGGGAGCATTGTAATCACTAATTAGGTGGTATTTTGATCACAAACAGGGGTCATTATGATTAAGAACAAGGGGCATTGTAATCACAAAGCAAGGGGCATTGTGATCAGTAACAGGGGGTATTGTGAACAGTAAGGATGGGGGATTGTGATCAGGAAGTAAGGGGAATTGAGATCAGGAAGCAAGAGGTATTGTGCTCAGGAGCAAAAGGCATTGTGTTCAGTAGGCAAGGGGTATTGTGATGTGTAAACAGGGGACATTCTGAAAAGTAATCAGGGGTCATTGTGATCAATAAAAGGGGAATTTTGATTAGGAATAAAGGGGCATTTTGACCAGTAAGCAGGGAGCATTGTAATCACTAATTGGGTGGTATTGTGATCACAAACATGGGCCATTATGATTCAGAACAAGGGGCATTGTGATCAGTAGGCAAGGGGTATTGTGATCAGTGAACAACGTGTACTGTGATGTGTAAACAGGGTGCATTCTGAAAAGTAAGCAGGGGGCGTTGTGATCAGGAAGAAAGGGTCATTGTGATCAGTAAGCAGGCAGCATTGTAATCACTAATCAGGGGTATTGTGATCAGAAACAGGGGTCTTCATGATCAAGAGCAAGGGGCACTGTGATCACAATGCAGTGGGCATTGTGATCAGTAAAGATGGGAGATTGTGATCAGGAAGCAAGGGGAATTGTGATCAGGAAGCAAGAGGGATTGTGATCAGGAAGCAAAGGCATTGTGATCAGTAGCCAAGGGGTATTGTGGTCAGTGAACAAGGGGTACTGTGATGTGTAAACAGGGGGCATTCTGAAAAGTAAGCAGTGGGCATTGTGATCAGGAAAAAAGGGGCATTGTGATCAGTAACTGGGTTATTGTGATCAATAAGAATGTGGAGTTGTGATCAGGAAACAAAGGACATTGTGATCAGTAGGCAAGGGGTATAGTGATAGGTGAACAAGGGGTACTTTGATGTGTAAACTGGGGGCATTCTGATAAGTAAGCAGGGGTCACTGTGATCAGGAAGAAAGGGGCACTGTGATCAGTATGCAGGGAGCATTGTAATCACTAATCGGGGTATTGTGATCACAAACAAGGGTCATTATGATCAAGAGCAAGGGGCTATATGATCACAAAGCAGGGGGCATTGTGCTCAGTTAGGATGTGGAATTGTGATCAGGAAGTAGGGGAATTGTGATCAGGAAGCAAGAGGTATTGTGATATGGAAGCAAAGGGCATTGTGATCAGTAGGCATGGGGTATTGTAATCAGTGAACAACGGGTACTGTGATGTGTAAACAGGGGGCATTGTGACCAGGAAGAAATGCCATCGTGATCAATTAGCAGGGATCACTTTAATCACTCATAAGGTGGTATTATGATCAGAAACAGTGGTCATTATGATTAAGAACAAGGGGCATTGTGATCACAAAGCAGGGGGCATTTTCATCAGTAACAGGGGGCATTGTGATCACTAAGCATGAGGGATTGTGATCAGTAAGCCAGGGTAATTGTGATCAGGAAGCAAAGGGCATTGTGATCAGTAGGCAAGGGGTATTGTGATCAGTGAACAACGGGTACTGTGATGTGTAAACAGGGGGCATTCTGATAACTAAGCAGGGGGCATTGTGGTAAGGAAGAAAAGGGCATTGTGATCAGTATGCAGGGAGCATAGTAATCACTAAGGGTGAGGGAATGTGATTAGGAAGCAAGGAGAATTGTGATCATGAAGCAAAGGGCATTGTGATCAATAGGCAAAGGGTATTGTGATCGGTGAAGAAGGGGTACTGTGACGTGTAAACAGGGGATATTCTGAAAAATTAGCAGGCAGCATTGTGATCAGTAAAAGGGGGCACTGTGATCAGGAACAAACTGGCATTTTGACCAGTAAGCCGGGAGCATTGTAATCACTAATCAGGGGGTATTGTGATCAGGAAGGAAGGGGAATTGTGATCAGAAAGCCAGAGGTATTGTGATCAGGAAGCAAAGGGCATTGTGATCAGTTGGCAAGGGGTATTGTGATCAGTGAACAAGGGGTACTGTGATGTGTAAACAGGGGGCATTCTGAAAAGTAAGCAGTGGGCATTGTGATCAGTAAAAGGGGGCATTGTGATCAGGAACAAAGGGGCATTTTGACCAGCAAGCAGGGAGCATTATAATCACTAATTTGGGGGGATTGTGATCAAAAACAGGGGTCATTATGATTAAGAACAAGGGGCATTGTGATCACAAAGCAGGGGCATTGTGATCAGTAACACGGGGCATAGTGATCCTTAAGGATCGGGGATTGTGATGAGGAAGCAAAGGGCATTGGCATCAGTAGGCAAGGGGTATTGTGATCGGTGAATAAGGGGTACTGTGGTCTGTAAACAGGGGATATTCTGAAAAGTATGCAGGATGCATTGTGATCAGAAAAGGGGGCATTGTGATCAGGAACAAATGGGCATTTTGACCAGTAAGCCGGGAGCATTGTAATCACTAATCAGGGGGAATTGTGATCAGAAACAGGGGTCATTATGATCAAGTACAAGCGACATTGTGATCAGTAAAGACGGGGCATTGTGATCACAATGCAGGGACATTGTTATCATTAACGTGGGTATTGTGATCAGTAAGGTAGGGGGATTGTGATCAGGAAATAAGGGGAATTGTGATCAGGAAGCAAGAGGCATTGTGATCAGGAACCAAAGGGCATTGTGAGCAGTAAGCACGGAATATTGTAATCACTAATCATGAGGTATTGTGATCAGAAACAGGGGTCATTATGATCAAGAACAAGCGGCATTGTGATCAGTAAAGAAGGGGCATTGTGATCACAAAGCAGGGGGCATTGTGATCAGTAAAAGGGGGCAGTGTGATCGGGAAGAAAGGGGCATTTTGACCAGTAAGCAGGGAGCATTGTAATCACTAATCAGAGGTTATCGTGACCACAAACAAGGGTCATTATTATCAAGAGCAAGGGGCATTGCGATCAGGAAGAATGGGGGATTGTGATCAGGAACCCAGGGAACTGTGATCAGGAAGCAAGATATATTCTGATCAGGAAGCAAAGGGCATTGTGATCATTAGGCAAGGGCTATCGTGATCAGTGAACAAGAGGTATGTGATGTGTAAACAGGGCATATTCTGAAAATTAAGCAGGGGGCACTGAGATCAGTATCGGGGGTATTGTGATCAGTAAGGATGGGGGATTGTGATCAGGACGCAAGGGCAATTGTGATCAGGAAGCCACAGTTATTGTGATCAGGAAACAAAGGGCATTGTGATCAGTAGGCAAGGGGTATTTTGATCAGTGAACAATGCATACTGTGATGAGTAAACAGGGGGCAATGTGATCAGGAAGAAAGGGCCATTGTGATCAGTAAGCAGGGAGCATTTTAATCACTCATCAGGGGGTATTGTTATCAGAAACAGTGGTCATTATGATTAAGAACAAGGGGCATTGTGATCACAAGCAGGGGGTATTGTGATCAGTAACACGGGGCATTGTGATCACTAAAGATGGGGCATTGTGATCAGGAAGCAAGGGGAATTGTTATCAGGAAGCAAGACGCATTGTGATCAGGAAGCAAAGGGCATTGTGAGAAGTAGGCAATGGGTATTGTGATCAGCGAACAAGGGGTACTGTGATGTGTAAACAGGGGGCATTCTGAAAAGTCACCAGGCGCATTGTGATCAGAAAGAAAGGGGCATTTTGACCAGTTACCAGGGAGCATTGTAATCACTAATTAGGTGGTATTTTGATCACAAACAGGGGTCATTATGATTAAGAACAAGGGGCATTGTAATCACAAAGCAAGGGGCATTGTGATCAGTAACAGGGGGTATTGTGAACAGTAAGGATGGGGGATTGTGATCAGGAAGTAAGGGGAATTGAGATCAGGAAGCAAGAGGTATTGTGCTCAGGAGCAAAAGGCATTGTGTTCAGTAGGCAAGGGGTATTGTGATGTGTAAACAGGGGACATTCTGAAAAGTAATCAGGGGTCATTGTGATCAATAAAAGGGGAATTTTGATTAGGAATAAAGGGGCATTTTGACCAGTAAGCAGGGAGCATTGTAATCACTAATTGGGTGGTATTGTGATCACAAACATGGGCCATTATGATTCAGAACAAGGGGCATTGTGATCAGTAGGCAAGGGGTATTGTGATCAGTGAACAACGTGTACTGTGATGTGTAAACAGGGTGCATTCTGAAAAGTAAGCAGGGGGCGTTGTGATCAGGAAGAAAGGGTCATTGTGATCAGGAAGCAGGCAGCATTGTAATCACTAATCAGGGGTATTGTGATCAGAAACAGGGGTCTTCATGATCAAGAGCAAGGGGCACTGTGATCGCAATGCAGTGGGCATTGTGATCAGTAAAGATGGGAGATTGTGATCAGGAAGCAAGGGGAATTGTGATCAGGAAGCAAGAGGGATTGTGATCAGGAAGCAAAGGCATTGTGATCAGTAGCCAAGGGGTATTGTGGTCAGTGAACAAGGGGTACTGTGATGTGTAAACAGGGGGCATTCTGAAAAGTAAGCAGTGGGCATTGTGATCAGGAAAAAAGGGGCATTGTGATCAGTAACTGGGTTATTGTGATCAATAAGAATGTGGAGTTGTGATCAGGAAACAAAGGACATTGTGATCAGTAGGCAAGGGGTATAGTGATAGGTGAACAAGGGGTACTTTGATGTGTAAACTGGGGGCATTCTGATAAGTAAGCAGGGGTCACTGTGATCAGGAAGAAAGGGGCACTGTGATCAGTATGCAGGGAGCATTGTAATCACTAATCGGGGTATTGTGATCACAAACAAGGGTCATTATGATCAAGAGCAAGGGGCTATATGATCACAAAGCAGGGGGCATTGTGCTCAGTTAGGATGTGGAATTGTGATCAGGAAGTAGGGGAATTGTGATCAGGAAGCAAGAGGTATTGTGATATGGAAGCAAAGGGCATTGTGATCAGTAGGCATGGGGTATTGTAATCAGTGAACAACGGGTACTGTGATGTGCAAACAGGGGGCATTGTGACCAGGAAGAAATGCCATCGTGATCAATTAGCAGGGATCACTTTAATCACTCATAAGGTGGTATTATGATCAGAAACAGTGGTCATTATGATTAAGAACAAGGGGCATTGTGATCACAAAGCAGGGGGCATTTTCATCAGTAACAGGGGGCATTGTGATCACTAAGCATGAGGGATTGTGATCAGTAAGCCAGGGTAATTGTGATCAGGAAGCAAAGGGCATTGTGATCAGTAGGCAAGGGGTATTGTGATCAGTGAACAACGGGTACTGTGATGTGTAAACAGGGGGCATTCTGATAACTAAGCAGGGGGCATTGTGGTAAGGAAGAAAAGGGCATTGTGATCAGTATGCAGGGAGCATAGTAATCACTAAGGGTGAGGGAATGTGATTAGGAAGCAAGGAGAATTGTGATCATGAAGCAAAGGGCATTGTGATCAATAGGCAAAGGGTATTGTGATCGGTGAAGAAGGGGTACTGTGACGTGTAAACAGGGGATATTCTGAAAAATTAGCAGGCAGCATTGTGATCAGTAAAAGGGGGCACTGTGATCAGGAACAAACTGGCATTTTGACCAGTAAGCCGGGAGCATTGTAATCACTAATCAGGGGGTACTGTGATCAGGAAGGAAGGGGAATTGTGATCAGAAAGCCAGAGGTATTGTGATCAGGAAGCAAAGGGCATTGTGATCAGTTGGCAAGGGGTATTGTGATCAGTGAACAAGGGGTACTGTGATGTGTAAACAGGGGGCATTCTGAAAAGTAAGCAGTGGGCATTGTGATCAGTAAAAGGGGGCATTGTGATCAGGAACAAAGGGGCATTTTGACCAGCAAGCAGGGAGCATTATAATCACTAATTTGGGGGGATTGTGATCAAAAACAGGGGTCATTATGATTAAGAACAAGGGGCATTGTGATCACAAAGCAGGGGCATTGTGATCAGTAACACGGGGCATAGTGATCCTTAAGGATCGGGGATTGTGATGAGGAAGCAAAGGGCATTGGCATCAGTAGGCAAGGGGTATTGTGATCGGTGAATAAGGGGTACTGTGGTCTGTAAACAGGGGATATTCTGAAAAGTATGCAGGATGCATTGTGATCAGAAAAGGGGGCATTGTGATCAGGAACAAATGGGCATTTTGACCAGTAAGCAGGGAGCATTGTAATCACTAATCAGGGGGAATTGTGATCAGAAACAGGGGTCATTATGATCAAGTACAAGCGACATTGTGATCAGTAAAGACGGGGCATTGTGATCACAATGCAGGGGCATTGTTATCATTAACGTGGGTATTGTGATCAGTAAGGTAGGGGGATTGTGATCAGGAAATAAGGGGAATTGTGATCAGGAAGCAAGAGGCATTGTGATCAGGAACCAAAGGGCATTGTGAGCAGTAAGCACGGAATATTGTAATCACTAATCATGAGGTATTGTGATCAGAAACAGGGGTCATTATGATCAAGAACAAGCGGCATTGTGATCAGTAAAGAAGGGGCATTGTGATCACAAAGCAGGGGGCATTGTGATCAGTAAAAGGGGGCAGTGTGATCGGGAAGAAAGGGGCATTTTGACCAGTAAGCAGGGAGCATTGTAATCACTAATCAGAGGTTATCGTGACCACAAACAAGGGTCATTATTATCAAGAGCAAGGGGCATTGCGATCAGGAAGAATGGGGGATTGTGATCAGGAACCCAGGGAATTGTGATCAGGAAGCAAGATATATTCTGATCAGGAAGCAAAGGGCATTGTGATCATTAGGCAAGGGCTATCGTGATCAGTGAACAAGAGGTATGTGATGTGTAAACAGGGCATATTCTGAAAATTAAGCAGGGGGCACTGAGATCAGTATCGGGGGTATTGTGATCAGTAAGGATGGGGGATTGTGATCAGGACGCAAGGGCAATTGTGATCAGGAAGCCACAGTTATTGTGATCAGGAAACAAAGGGCATTGTGATCAGTAGGCAAGGGGTATTTTGATCAGTGAACAATGCATACTGTGATGAGTAAACAGGGGGCAATGTGATCAGGAAGAAAGGGCCATTGTGATCAGTAAGCAGGGAGCATTTTAATCACTCATCAGGGGGTATTGTTATCAGAAACAGTGGTCATTATGATTAAGAACAAGGGGCATTGTGATCACAAGCAGGGGGTATTGTGATCAGTAACACGGGGCATTGTGATCACTAAAGATGGGGCATTGTGATCAGGAAGCAAGGGGAATTGTTAACAGGAAGCAAGAGGCATTGTGATCAGGAAGCAAAGGGCATTGTGAGAAGTAGGCAATGGGTATTGTGATCAGCGAACAAGGGGTACTGTGATGTGTAAACAGGGGGCATTCTGAAAAGTCACCAGGCGCATTGTGATCAGAAAGAAAGGGGCATTTTGACCAGTTACCAGGGAGCATTGTAATCACTAATTAGGTGGTATTTTGATCACAAACAGGGGTCATTATGATTAAGAACAAGGGGCATTGTAATCACAAAGCAAGGGGCATTGTGATCAGTAACAGGGGGTATTGTGAACAGTAAGGATGGGGGATTGTGATCAGGAAGTAAGGGGAATTGAGATCAGGAAGCAAGAGGTATTGTGCTCAGGAGCAAAAGGCATTGTGTTCAGTAGGCAAGGGGTATTGTGATGTGTAAACAGGGGACATTCTGAAAAGTAATCAGGGGTCATTGTGATCAATAAAAGGGGAATTTTGATTAGGAATAAAGGGGCATTTTGACCAGTAAGCAGGGAGCATTGTAATCACTAATTGGGTGGTATTGTGATCACAAACATGGGCCATTATGATTCAGAACAAGGGGCATTGTGATCAGTAGGCAAGGGGTATTGTGATCAGTGAACAACGTGTACTGTGATGTGTAAACAGGGTGCATTCTGAAAAGTAAGCAGGGGGCGTTGTGATCAGGAAGAAAGGGTCATTGTGATCAGTAAGCAGGCAGCATTGTAATCACTAATCAGGGGTATTGTGATCAGAAACAGGGGTCTTCATGATCAAGAGCAAGGGGCACTGTGATCACAATGCAGTGGGCATTGTGATCAGTAAAGATGGGAGATTGTGATCAGGAAGCAAGGGGAATTGTGATCAGGAAGCAAGAGGGATTGTGATCAGGAAGCAAAGGCATTGTGATCAGTAGCCAAGGGGTATTGTGGTCAGTGCACAAGGGGTACTCTGATGTGTAAACAGGGGGCATTCTGAAAAGTAAGCAGTGGGCATTGTGATCAGGAAAAAAGGGGCATTGTGATCAGTAACTGGGTTATTGTGATCAATAAGAATGTGGAGTTGTGATCAGGAAACAAAGGACATTGTGATAAGTAGGCAAGGGATATAGTGATAGGTGAACAAGGGGTACTTTGATGTGTAAACTGGGGGCATTCTGATAAGTAAGCAGGGGTCACTGTGATCAGGAAGAAAGGGGCACTGTGATCAGTATGCAGGGAGCATTGTAATCATTAATCGGGGTATTGTGATCACAAACAAGGGTCATTATGATCAAGAGCAAGGGGCTTTGTGATCACAAAGCAGGGGGCATTGTGCTCAGTTAGGATGTGGAATTGTGATCAGTAAGAATGGGGGATTGTGATCAGGAACCCAGGGGAAATGTGATTATGAAGCAAGAGATATTGTGATCAGGAAGCAAAGGGCATTGTGATCAGTAGGCAAGGAGTATCGTGATCAGTGAATAAGGGGTACTCTGATGTGTAAACAGGGGGCAAAGTGATCAGGAAGAAAAGGCCATTGTGATCAGTAAGCAGGGAGCATTTTAATCACTCATCAGGGGGTATTGTTATCAGAAACAAAGGTCATTATGATTAATAACAAGGGGCATTGCGATCACAAACCAGGGATTATTTTGAGTTAGGTTTAGCGACAGTGTTAGTTTTAGGGTTAGGGTTAGGTTAGGGTTAGAGAGACAGTAAGGGTCAGAGTTAGGTTTAGCGACAGTGTTAGGTTTAGGATTAATATTAGAGGCAGAGTTCGGGTTAAGGTTAGCCTTATGGTTTCAAACATATTAGATTGTGTGATAGTGTTAGTATTAGTGACAGGCTTACTGTTAGGGTTAAGGTTAGGTTTAGAGACAGTGTTAGGGTTAGCTTTGGAGTTGAGTTTAGTGTTAGGATTCAGTTTAGGGCTAGGGTTAGTGTTAGAGACAGGGTGGCCTTCGGATTAGGGTAGGGTTAGGGTCAGTCACAGGGATAGGGATATAGTTATGGTTAGGGTTGGGATTAGAGACAGGTTTAAGGTTAGGGTCAGGGTTAGAGACAGGTATGGTAAGGGTTAGGGTCAAGGTATAGGTTAAGATTAGGGACAGGTTACAGTTAGGTATAGGGTTAGGAACAAGATTAGGGCTAGGTTTGAGGTGTATGTTAGTGTCAGGGTTAGGTCTGCAGTAGGATTAGAGTTAGGGTTAGAATTAGAGTTAGGGGAACGTTAAGGATTAAGGATAGGTTTAGGGTTAACGTTAGGGACAGGAATAGGGTCAGTGTTAGGGTTATGATTAGGGATAGGTACAGAGTTAGGTTTAAGGGTAGGAACAGGCTTGTGGGATCGGATTAGAGTTAGGGTTTATGACACAATTAGGGTCACGGTTAGAGATACGCTTAGCTTTCCCGACATGGTTAGATTTAGGGTTACTCTTAGCGTTAAGTTTAGGGACAGGTTAACGGTTAGTGTTAGAGTTAGGGTCAGGGCTAAGGTTAGGTTTACGGTTCCATTTACATTTAGGGTTATGGTTAAAGACAGGCTAGGGTTCTGGTTAGGATTAGGGTTTCCGTTAAAATTAGGGACACAGTTAAGCTTAGTGTAAGGTTTAGGGTTAGTGATAAAGACACGGTTTGGTTTAGGTTATGGGTTCGGGTGAGATTCAGTGTTAGGGACAGGTTAGGGTAGGATTAGTGTTAGGGATAGAGACAGGTTTCGGGTTAGAGTTACAAAATTGGTTATGAGTATGTGTAAAAACAGGGTTAGGGTTAGTGAAGTTGTTAGGGTTAGGGTTAGGGTTAGCTACAGGGTTAAGTTTAAGGAGAAGGTTAGTTTTGGGGTTTGTGTGAAGTTTAGAAAAAGGGTTATTTTCAGATTTCGGTTTAGGAAAAGGGTTACGATAACAGGGTTTGTATTAAGAACAGTATGCATGGTATGCACACGGATGGCTTAGGGTTCGCATGAGGGTGAGGAATACAATAGGGGTTTTCATTTGACATAGGGAAGGTCTTAGATTTAGAGACAAGGTTAAGGTTAGGGACAGGATTATGGTTAGAGACAAGATGAAGTTTAGGGACACTGTCAGGGTTAGTGTTAAGTTTAAGTTTAGGGTTACCGTTAGGGTTAGGGACAAAATTAGGGTTAGGGTTATGGACAGTGTTAGGTTTAGGGTTAAAGTTAGGGTCAGCGCTCAAGTTAAGGTTAGGGTTTAGGGATAGGGTTAGGGTTGGGGTTAAGGTTAGGGTTAGGGTTAGGGAAACGATTCGGGTTTGGAACATGGTTAAGTTTAGTGTTCAGTTTATAGTTAAGTTTTGGTTTTGGCTGATGGTTAAGGTTAGGTTTAGAGACAGGTTTAGTGACAGGGTGAGTGTTAGAGTTAAGTTTAGAGAGACGTTAAGGGTCAGAGTTAGTTTTAGCGACAGTGTTATGTTTAGGGTTAGGGTTAGGGTTAGGGTTAGGGTTTAGCTTTAGGGTTAGGTACAGGATTAGGGTTTGAGACATGGTTAGGTTTTGTGTTAGGGTTAGTTTTAGGGTTAGGGTTAGGGTTTAGGGATAGGTTTAGGGTTACGGTTAGGGACTGGATTAGGGTTTGGGACATGGTTAGGTTTAGTGTTAGGTTTATAGTTAAGTTTTGGTTCTGGCTGATGGTTAAGGTTAGGTTAGGGTTAGGGTTAGGGTTAGGGTTAGGGTTAGGGTTAGGTTTTAGGGATAGGGTTAGGGTTAGAGTTAGGGTTTAGGTTTAGGGTTATGGTTAAGTTTAGGGTTTAGGGTTTAGGGTTAGGGTTAGGGTTAGCGTTAGGTTTAGGGTTAGGGACAGGATTAGGGTTGGGGACATGGTTAGGTTTAGTGTTAGGGTTATAGTTAAGTTTAGGTTTTGTCTGATGTTTAAGTTTAGGTTTAGGGACAGGGTTAGTGACAGGGTGAGGGTTAGAGTTAAGGTTGGAGAGACGGTAATGGTCAGAGTTAGGTTTAGCGACAGTGTTAGGGGTAGGGTTAATATTAGAGGCAGAGTTAGGGTTAAGGTTAGCGTTAGGGTTAGGGTTCGTGTTAGAATTAGGGTTAGGTACACAGTTGGGAAGAGTGTTAGTGCTCCATTTAGAGTTAGGTCTAGGGATACGTTTAGATTTAGGTTTTGGGTTAGGAAAAGGGTTAGCTACAGGGGCAGGAATAGGGTAGGGACACAGTGAGTGTTAGAGTTAAGATTAGGGTTAGGGTTAGGGTTTAGGGTTACAGTTAGGGTTAGGATTAAGGTTTAGGGTTTAGGGTTTAGTGTTTAGGGTTAGGGTTAGCCTTAGGGTTGGGTTAGGTTTAGGGTTAGGGTTTAGGGTTAGGGTTATGGTTAGGGTTAGGGACAGGATTAGGGTTTTGGACATGGTTAGGTTTAGTGTTAGGGTTATAGTTAAGTTTAGGTTTTGTCTGATGCTTAAGTTTAGGTTTAGGGACAGGGTTACTGACAGGGTTTGGGTTAGAGTTAAGGGTGGAGAGACGGTAAGGGTCAGAGTTAGGTTTAGCGACAGTGTTAGGGTTAGGGTTAATATTAGAGTCAGAGTTAAGGTTAGGGTTAGCGTTATGGTTAGAAGCAGATTAGGTTGAGTGATAGTGTTAGTATTAGTGACAGGCTTAGTGTTAGTGTTAGCGTTAGGGTTTGGGACAGTGTTAGGGTTAGGTTTGGAGTTGAGTTTAGTGTTAGGTTTCAATTTAGGGCTATGGTAAGTGTTAGAGACAGGGTGGCCTTCGGATTAGGGTAGGGATAGGGTCAGGCACAGGGATAGGGATATGGTTATGCTTAGGGTTGGGATTAGAAACAGGTTTAAAGTTAGGGTCAGGGTTAGAGACAGGTATGGTTAGGGTTAGGGTCAAGGTATAGGTAAGATTTAGGTTAAGATTAGGGACAGGTTACAGTTAGGTTTAAGGTTAGGCACAAGATTAGGGCTAGGGTTGAGGTGTATGTTAGTGTCAGGGTTAGGTCTGAAGTAGGATTAGAGTTAGGGTTAGAATTAGAGTTAGGGGAACGGTTATTATTAAGGATAGGTTTAGGGTTAACGTTACGCACAGGAATAGGGTTAGTGTTAGGGTTATGATTAGGGATAGGTACAGAGTTAGGTTGAAGAGTACGAACAGGCTTATGGATTATTAGGGTTAGGGTTTATGACACAATTAGGGTCACGGTTAGAGTTACACTTAGCTTTACCGACATGGTTAGCTTTAGGGTTACTCTGAGCGTTAAGTTTAGGGACAGGTTAAGGGTTAGTGTTAGAGTTAGGGTCAGGGCTAGGGTTAGGTTTCTGGTTCGATTTACATTTAGGGTTATGGTTAAAGACAAGCTAGTGTTCTGGTTAGGATTAGGGTTTCCGTTAAAATTAGGGACACAGTTAAGGTTACTGTAAGGTTTAGGGTTAGTGATAAAGACACGGTTTGGTTTAGGGTATGGGTTTGGGGGAGATTCAGTGTTAGGGACAGGTTAGGGTAGGATTAGTGTTAGGGGTACAGGCAGTTTTCGGGTTAGAGTTACAAAATTCGTTATGAGTAAGTGTAGAAACAGGGTTAGGGTTAGTGAAGTCGTTAGGGTTAGGGTTAGGGTTAGCTACAGGGTTAGGTTTAGGGAGATGGTTAGGTTTGGGGTTTGTGTGAAGTTTAGAAAAAGGGTTATTTTCAGAGTTCGGATTAGGAAAAGGGTTACAATAACAGGGTTTGGATTAAGAAGAGTATGCATGGTAGGCACACGGATGGCTTAGGGTTCGCATGAGGGTGAGGAATACAATTGGGGTTTTCATTTGACATAGGGGAGGTCTTAGGGTTAGAGACAAGGTTAAGGTTAGGGACAGCATTAGGGTTAGAGACAAGATTAAGGTAAGGGACACTGTCAGGGTTAGTGTTAAGTTTAAGTTTAGGGTTACACTTAGGGCTAGGGACAAAATTAGGGTTAGGGTTATGGACAGTGTTAGGTTTAGGGTTAAAGTTAGGGTCAGCGCTCAAGTTAAGGTTAACATTAAGGTTAGGGATAGGTTTAGGGGTAGGGTTAGAAACAAGGTTAGACTTACGGTTAGGATTAGAGGCACGGTTATTTTTAAATTAGGGTTCAAAACAGAGTTAAGGGTAGTGTTAGGGTTAGGAATACTTTTTAGGGTTAGGGTTTGGTTTAGGGTTTGTTTTAGGGTTCGGGGCAGAGTTAGGGTTAGGAACATAGTTAGTGTTCGGTTTAGGGTTAAGCATAGGGACAGAGTTAGTGTTAGAGTTAAGGTTAAGGACAGGGTTATGATTAGGGTCAGGGTTAGTGTTCAGGACAGTGTCAGGGCAGGCCGTAGGATCAGGGTAGGGTTTGGGTTCAGGTTAGGATATGCTAGGGTTAGGGTTAGGGGCATAGCTAGGGTTGAGGGCAGAGTCAGTGTTATGGTTAGGAACATGGCTAAGGTTAGGGTTCTTGTTAGGGACCGTTTCAGGGTTACGTTTAGTGTTAAGGGTTGGGTTAGAATGGACGACACGGTTAGGGTTAGTGTTAGGGTATCACGTCTCACGTGACAACGGCTGGGGAACTACAGTTACATGGCGAAGAGTTAAGAAACTCCAGAGCCAAAAATAGAGTTTCTGTGGGCCAGTGTTCTCATCTCTGAGGCCCAAGCCTTAATACTGTGGGCGCATAGCTTTTCTTTACAACTGCCACCAAGAAGCCAATTTGAATATCTATACACAGGGAGTTGATTCTATTTGTCTGGCAGCTGCTTCGCCAAAACTCATTGTGATCAAACACAAGTTTTGCTTTCACATGTACGTATGATCCCCCGGATGGACTCAGCATTCCGAGACCACCGGATAAGGAAGTTGTACTGAGATCATTCCCTCTGGTCTTAGCATTCGGAGACACTTCCTTATGACGTGAAAGGCTCAGTGCACAGGATCATTCGAATCGGCAGCTCCACGGTGACATTAGGGTTAGGTTTATAAACAGGATGAAGTTAGGGGTAGGGTTAGGGTTACCGACAGAGTTTGCTTTAGGGTAAGGGACAGGATTAGAACTAGGATTAGGTTTAGAGACACGGTTAGAATTAGGGTTAGTTTTAGGTTTAGTGTTGAAGGACAGAGTTAGGGTTTGGGTTAGCATTAGGGTTAGGGTTCGTGTTAGGATTAGGGTTAGGGACAGAGTTGGGAAGAGTGTTAGGGCTCCATTTAGAGTTAGGGCTAGGGATACGTTTAGGTTTAGGTTTTGGGTTAGGAAAAGGTTTAGCTACAGGGGCAGGGATAGTTTAGGGACACAGTGAGTGTTAGAGTTAGGATTAGGGTTAGGGTTAAGGTTAGGGTTTGGGTTAGGGTTAGGGTTATGGTTAGGGTTAGGGTTTAGGATTAGGGTTAGGGTTAGGGTTAGGGTTAGGGTTAGGGTTTAGGGTTTACGGTTTGGGTTAGGGTTAGGGTTAGGTTTAGGGTTAGGGTTATGGTTTAGGGTTAGGGTTAGGGTTAGGGTTAGGGTTAGGGACAGGATTAGGGTTTGGGACATGGTTAGGTTTAGTGTTAGGGTTATAGTTAAGCTTAGGTTTTGTCTGATGCTTAAGTTTAGGTTTAGGGACAGGGTTATTGACAGGGTGAGGGTTAGAGTTAAGGGTGGAGTGACGGTAAGGTTCAGAGTTAGGTTTAGCGACAGTGTTAGGGGTAGGGGTAATATTAGAGGCAGAGTTAGGGTTAAGGTTAGCGTTATGGTTAGAAACAGATTAGGTTGAGTGATAGTGTTAGTATTAGTGACAGGCTTAGTGTTAGGGTTAGGGTTAGGGTTTGGGTTTCGGGTTTCGGGTTAGGGTTACGGTTAGGGTTAGGGACACGATTCGGGTTTGGGACATGGTTAGGTTTAGTGTTAGGGTTATAGTGAAGTTTAGGTTTTGGCTGATGGTTAAGATTAGGTTTAGTGACAGGGTTAATGACAGGGTGAGGGTTAGAATTAAGGTTAGAGAGATGGTAAGGGTCAGAGTTAGGTTTAGTGACAGTGTTAGGGTTAGGGTTAGGGTTAGGTTAGGGTTAGGGTTTAGGGATAGGGTTAGGGTTAGGGTTAGGGTTTAAGGTAAGGTTAGGGTTAGGGTTAGGGTTTAGGATTTAGGTTAGGGTTATGGTTAGGGTTAGGTTTAGGGTTAGGGACACGATTCGGGTTTGGGACATGGTTAAGTTCAGTGTTAGGGTTGTAGTTAAGTTTAGGTTTTGGCTGATGGTTAAGGTTAGGGTTAGGGACAGGATTAGTGACAGGGTGAGGGTTAGAATTAAGGTTAGAGAGATGGTAAGGGTCAGAGTTAGGTTTAGCGACAGTGTTAGGGTTAGGGTTACGGTTAGGTTAGGGTTAGGGTTAGAGTTAGGGTTTAGGGTTAGGGTTAGGGTTAGGGTTTAGGATTTAGGGTTAGGGTTATGGTTAGGGTTAGGGTTAGGGTTAGGGGCAGGATTAGGGTTTGGGACATGGTTAGGTTTACTGTTAGGGTTATATTAAGTTTAGGTTTTGTCTGATGCTTAAGTTTAGGTTTAGGGACAGGGTTAGTGACAGGGTGAGGGTTAGAGTTAAGGTTGGAGAGACGGTAAGGGTCAGAGTTAGGTTTAGCGACAGTGTTAGGGTTAGGGATCAGGTTAGGTTAGGGTTTAGGGTTAGCGTTAGGGTTAGGGTTAGGAATAGGGAGGGTTAGTGTTTACATTTTAGGGTGACGGTTTAGGGATACGGTTAGGGTTAGGGTTAGGGTTAGAGTTAGGGTAAGGGTTAGGGATAGGGTTAGGGTTAGGGTTTGGGTTTAGGGTTTAGGTTTAGGGTTAGGGTTAGTGTTAGGGTTTCGGGTTTAGTGTTAGGGTTAAGGTTAGTGTTAGGGTTAGGTACACGTTTCGGGTTTGAGACATGGTTAGGTTTAGTGTTAGGGTTATAGTTAAGTGTAGGTTTTGGCTGATGGTTAAGGTTAGGTTTAGGGACAGGGTTAGTTACAGGGTGAGTGTTAGAGTTAAAGATAGAGAGACGGTAAGGGTCAGAGTTAGGTTTAGCGACAGTGTTAGAGTTAAGGTTAGGGTTAGGTTAGGGTTAGGGTTAGAGTTAGGGTTTAGGGTTAGGGTTAGGTTTAGGGTTTAGGATTTAGGGTTAGGGTTATGGTTATGGTTAGGGTTAGGGTTAGGGGCAGGATTAGGGTTTGGGACATGGTTAGGTTTACTGTTAGGGTTATATTAAATTTAGGTTTTGTCTGATGCTTAAGTTTAGGTTTAGGGTCAGGGTTAGTGACAGGGTGAGGGTTAGAGTTAAGGTTGGAGAGACGGTAAGGGTCAGAGTTAGGTTTAGCGACAGTGTTAGGGTTAGGGATCAGGTTAGGTTAGGGTTTTGGGTTAGGGTTAGGGTTAGGGTTAGGAATAGGGGAGGGTTAGTGTTTACATTTTAGGGTTAGGTTTTAGGGATAGGGTTAGTGTTAGGGTTAGGGTTAGAGTTAGGGTTAGGGTTAGGGTTAGGGTTACGGTTTAGGTTTAGGGTTAGGGTTAAGGTTAGGGTTTAGGGTTTAGGGTTAGGGTTAGGGTTAGAGTTAGGGTTTAGGCTTTAAGGTTAGGGTTAGTGTTAGGGTTTAGGGTTTAGGGTTAGGGTTAGGGTTAGGGTTTAGTGTTTATGGTTACGTTAGCGTTAGGGTTAGGGTTTGGGTTTAGGGTTTAGGTTTAGGGTTAGGGTTAGTGTTAGGGTTTCGGGTTTAGTGTTAGGGTTAAGGTTAGGGTTAGGGTTAGGGTTAGGGTTAGGTTTAGGGTTAGGTTTTAGGGATAGGGTTAGTGTTAGGGTTACGTTTTAGGTTTAGGGTTAGTGTTAAGGTTAGGGTTTAGGGTTTAGGGTTAGGGTTAGGGTTAGGGTTAGCATTAGTTTTAGGGTTAGGGACAGGATTAGGGTTTGGGACATGGTTAGGTTTACTGTTAGGGTTATATTAAGTTTAGGTTTTGTCTGATGCTTAAGTTTAGGTTTAGGGACAGGGTTAGTGACAGGGTGAGGGTTAGAGTTAAGGTTGGAGAGACGGTAAGCGTCAGAGTTAGGTTTAGCGACAGTGTTAGGGTTAGGGATCAGGTTAGGTTAGGGTTTAGGGTTAGGGTTAGGGTTAGGGTTAGGAATAGGGGAGGGTTAGTGTTTATATTTTAGGGTTAGGTTTTAGGGATAGGGTTAGGGTTAGGGTTAGGGTTAGAGTTAGGGTTAGGGTTAGGGTTTGGGTTAGGTTTTAGGGATAGGGTTGTGTTAGGGTTTAGGGTTTAGGGTTAGGGTTAGGGTTAGAGTTAGAGTTTAGGCTTTAGCGTTAGGGTTAGTGTTAGGGTTTAGGGTTTAGGGTTAGGGTTAGGGTTAGAGTTAGGGTTAGGGTTTAGTGTTTATGGTTAGGGTTAGCGTTAGGGTTAGGGTTTGGGTTTAGTGTTTAGGTTTAGGGTTAGGGTTAGTGTTAGGGTTTCGAGTTTATGTTAGGGTTAAGGTTAGGGTTAGGGTTAGGTACACGTTTCGGGTTTGAGACATGGTTAGGTTTAGTGTTAGGGTTATAGTTACGTTTAGGTTTTGGCTGATGGTTAAGGTTAGGTTTAGGGACAGGGTTAGTTACAGTGTGAGGGTTAGAGTTAAAGATAGAGAGATGGTAAGGTTCAGAGTTAGGTTTAGCGACAGTGGTAGGGTTAGGGTTAGGGTTAGAGTTAGGGTTTAGGGTTAGGGTTAGGGTTAGGATTTAGGATTTAGGGTTAGGGTTAGGGTTATGGTTATGGTTAGGGTTAGGGTTAGGGGCAGGATTAGGGTTTGGGAAATGGTTAGGTTTAGTGTAGGGTTATAACTAAATTTTGGTTTTGGCTGATGGTTAAGGTTAGTTTTAGGGACAGGTTTAGTGACAGGGTGAGGGTTAGAGTTAAGTTTAGAGAGACGGTAAGGGTCAGAGTTAGGTTTAGCGACAGTGTTCGTGTTAGGGATCAGGTTAGTTAGGGTTTAGGGTTAGGGTTAGGGTTAGAGTTAGGAATAGGGGAGGGTTAGTGTTTACATTTTAGGGTTAGGGTTTAGGGATAGGGTTAGGGTTAGGGTTAGGGTTAGGGTTAGAGTTAGGATTTAGGCTTTAGGGTTAGGGTTAGGGTTCGAGTTAGGGCTTACGGTTTAGGGTTAGGGTTAGGGTTAGGTTTAGGGTTTCGGGTTTCGGGTTAGGGTTAAGTTTAGGGTTAGGGTTAGGTACACGATTCGGGTTTGAAACATGTTTAGGTTTAGTGTTAGGGTTATGGTTAAGTTTAGGTTTTGGCTGATGGTTAAGGTTAGGTTTAGGGACAGGGTTAGTTACAGGGTGAGGGTTAGAGTTAAAGTTAGAGAGACGGTAAGGTACAGAGTTAGGTTTAGCGACAGTGTTAGGGTTAGGGTTAGGGTTAGCGTTAGGGTTAGGGTTAGGGTTAGTGTTAGGTTTTAGGGATAGGGTTAGGGTTAGGGTTACGGTTTAGGTTTAGGGTTAGGGTTAGGGTTAGGGTTAGCATTAGGTTTAGGGTTAGGGAAAGGATTAGGGTTTGGGACATGGTTAGGTTTATTGTTAGGGTTATATTAAGTTTAGGTTTTGTCTGATGCTTAAGTTTAGGTTTAGGGACAGGGTTAGTGACAGGGTGAGGGTTAGAGTTAAGGTTGGAGAGACGGTAAGGGTCAGAGTTAGGTTTAGCGACAGTGTTAGGGTTAGGGATCAGGTTAGGTTAGGGGTTAGGGTTAGGGTTAGGGTTAGGGTTAGGAATAGGGGAGGGTTAGTGTTTACATTTCAGGGTTAGGGGTTAGGGTTAGGGTTAGGTTTAGAGTTAGGGTTTAGGATTAGGGTTAGGGTTAGGGTTAGGGTTAGGGTTTAGTGTTTAAGGTTAGGGTTAGCGTTAGGGTTAGGGTTTGGGTTTAGGGTTTAGGTTTAGGGTTAGGGTTAGTGTTAGGGTTTCGGGTTTAGTGTTAGGGTTAAGGTTATGGTTAGGGTTAGGTACACGATTCGGGTTTGAGACATGGGTAGGTTTAGTGTTAGGGTTATAGTTAAGTTTAGGTTTTGGCTGATGGTTAAGGTTAGGTTTAGGGACAGGTTTAGTTACAGGGTGAGGGTTAGAGTTAAAGATAGAGAGACGGTAAGTGTCAGAGTTAGGTTTAGCGACAGTGTTAGGGTTAGGGTTAGGGTTAGGTTAGGGTTAGGGTTAGGGTTAGGGTTAGGGTTAGGTTTTAGTGATAGGGTTAGGGTTAGGGTTACGGTTTAGGTTTAGGGTTAGGGTTAAGGTTAGGGTTTAGGGTTTAGAGTTAGGGTTAGGGTTAGGGTTAGCATTAGTTTTAGGGTTAGGGACAGGATTAGGGTTTGGGACATGGTTAGGTTTACTGTTAGGGTTATATTAAGTTCAGCTTTTGTCTGATGCTTAAGTTTAGGTTTAGGGACAGGGTTAGTGACAGGGTGAGGGTTAGAGTTAAGGTTGGAGAGACGGTAAGGGTCAGAGTTAGGTTTAGCGACAGTGTTAGGGTTAGGGATCAGGTTAGGTTAGGGTTTAGGGTTAGGGTTAGGGTTAGGGTTAGGAATAGGGGAGGGTTAGTGTTTACATTTTAGGGTTACGGTTTAGGGATAGGGTTAGGGTTAGGGTTAGGGTTAGAGTTAGGGTTAGGGTTAGGGTTAGGGTTAGGGTTAGGGTTAGGGTTAGGTTTTAGGGATAGGGTTAGGGTGAGGGTTACGGTTTAGGTTTAGGGTTAGGGTTAAGGTTAGGGTTTAGGGTTTAGGGTTAGGGTTAGCGTTAGAGTTAGGTTTTAGGCTTTAGGGTTAGGGTTAGTGTTAGGGTTTAGGGTTTAGGGTTAGGGTTAGGGTTAGGGTTAGGGTTAGGGTTAGGGTTTGGGTTAAGGGTTTAGGTTTAGGGTTAGGGTTAGGGTTAGGGTTAGGGTTAGGGTTAGGGTTTGGGTTAAGGGTTTAGGTTTAGGGTTAGGGTTACTGTTAGGGTTTCGGGTTTAGTGTTAGGGTTAAGGTTAGGGTTAGGGTTAGGTACACGTTTCGGGTTTGAGACATGGTTAGGTTTAGTATTAGGGTTATAGTTAAGTTTAGGTTTTGGGTGATGGTTAAGGTTAGGTTTAGGGACAGGGTTAGTTACAGGGTGAGGGTTACAGTTAAAGATAGAGAGACGGTAAGGGTC